>LUCH01003396.1:0-11631 GCA_013368495.1 Paragonimus heterotremus
CTCTGACTCAAAAGTCTGACCTGCGAGACAACAGGATATGGGGTTTTCTTGGGGGACCCCACCTGAAGCCAATGACCAAATGTTGCGCAAATATTGTTAATCGTTCTATTCAAATGCTCTAAATCGGTTTGAATCTCCGAATGTTATCAATTTGCGAAACACGGTTACCTACCATCCGTTGCGGAAAGGCAGTCATGAGACCGTTAAGTGTTGGCAGACAAGGCTGGATTAACAAGCTAATCAGTCATCTGTTCCGATACCCTACTTTTTAATCCACTGCATCGCTTGTATTTAAAAAAAAAAGAAACAGTTGATGCAAAAGACGGCTAAACCCAATGGTCATCAGGTAGTACTGGTGATGACGGACGGTCACGCAATTCAAGACTAGGAAGCATATGGTACATATCGTCATGTTTTAAGGTGTGACCAGTGTAAGAAGAAATGTTTCCCCCCGCTATTTTAATATCCACTGAGAGACTGTAGGTGTAATATTTTTTATACAAGCGGCGGTCAAATTGTCTGGAATTCCGTAAACAATTAAATGATGAAAAATGATCAAGTGACATTAGGCAAACTGACTAAAATATGACGAAACACACAGAGTCATTCTTGTTCATCTAATTGAATGTGAGATTCAAGTGAACAGTATTGAAGATTTTCAAGGTGTTTCCCAAGTGACAAACAAATGAAAAATACGTTATTCTATTTAACATACGTCAAACTGTAAAACTATTAGAATCAGCCTGCTTGGCCCACTATTATGTAATTAAAAACAGCCGAATCCCCGATTAAACATCGGTATCTAAAACATAGTCTAGCCGGTCCAATGATTTCTGAAGAGAAGTCCCAATCGTAGGATCATCGATTGGAGTAGGCGGGACGGCAACTGTATCCCCATCCGATGCGACAGGGTAGCCTGAAAGTGACTGGGTCTTTACATGTGATAGCTTGTAAGTTCACAGATTCTTCATTTACCTCGTCCGACCAATCGTACTCCAATCACCTAAACTATCTTCTTAAAATTAACATCATATATTTGTCATTTAATCTGTTTACATTGTTACGTGCGTGTCCAGGAAATTCATCTCGATGAATTACTGCATCCAACATTTCAACGTAGTTGAACGTCGATAACCTTCCGCCCTAAATTTCTGTGGATAACGGGAACTATAAAAGCAGTTGTGCTTTTACGACGAACGTCTGATACAGTCAATGAGTCCGGCTGCCAGCAACGTTACAGTCACTGTCATCCACATATTACCTCGTTATCAGCATCATCACTATCACTGTGGCCTTTGTCGTCGTCCTAATCATCGACGTTTTCTGCTTTGAGGTGTACACGTCATCACTATGGCTCAGGTTGCCGTTGGATTTTTACAATGGTCTACGATGTAACACAGTACTGATTACGCATAAAAGGCTGGCGGAGAAAAAGATAAATGAACGAAAACAACTGATTTTCACCTAAAAGAAAAGTTCGCGAATACAGGCTCACCACTGACTGCGACAGACTGCAATGTCAGAGAGTAATTCCAACCAAAGGTGATCGCGAACTTCCCAAATCATGTAAACAGCACCTACCAACCTTGTTCAGCAAAACAGTGAAAGCTTTCACAACCCGTGAGCACGCCACTGTTTGGCGGTTCTATGGTTTCTTCTAACCACCAGAAGCCATACAGAACAATATGTGGTGCGACAGGCACTCCGTCGGACTAAGTCACCTAACCAGCGCGTAGCACTTGCTCACGAACACTGATACAGCAAAGATATGGGTTCTTCTACATAACAAAAAGTTACGCATCAGGTCTACTGACTGTTCACTGATACGACACCACGGTGAACGGCACAACAGCGTCAGCCATAAATTAACACAACTTCCATATACCACACTGCCCATAAAAACATCACTATTCTCCCTTGTCATGCATTGTGTGGATTCAAAGTTATCCATAGAATCAAAATGAAACTGACCACCAATGATAACACATTCCTCGTTACACGTAAGTCCATCAATTTTACTGTCAGACTTTATCTTTTGACTCGACTTTATAACTTGTATCAAAAAACGTCAAGACCCAGCACACCATTCTTCTGATATCAGTTAACTGAATATAAGGGTTTAGCACTTGTAACTGACAAGTGATTAAACTTACAAAGGACAACAAGGTTGCTCCGTAAAAATACGCACCCAAGTGCAAAACCTGTTCACAACAATAATCACTACCGACGAGCTCCAACAATCGAGTCTTTTACTGTTTTGAAGGGGATAACACAAACTGCGTACCTGACTGAGAAAGTTGTTAATGGTTTTCAGTAAGTAACACATAAAAACAGTCTGTTCAGAAGAACTGTGTCTACTGTAACTTAAAAACAATAAGAGAGGGTGATGTGGAGGAACAACCGAATCATCACCAATCCAGTGGGCACCTATTGTAATTAATCTGACCGACAAATCCATCCAACGTCTCAGAAAGCCGACGTTCACCTACTTGATTTTACAATGTCGCAGCGGACATATTTTCGTTCATGTAGTTAAACTTACACGTCGTAGACATGATTTTCCAACAGAGCGTGCATCAAAGGGGGATCCATGTAGCCGAGAAACCTTCCAATCTGATAATGAAAATAGATAGAGACGTTAAACTTCTAACTGGCAAAGTAAACGAAACTGAAAGCGCATGGTCATTAACAAGCTGAATATAACAGATATTGCGTTTGAAATGGGAAGGGATTAGAAAAACAACAAAGAAGTGATCCCTCCGTGAAATACTGAAAAGTATTCACGGATCACTGCAAATTATCAGACACGCTGATGGGATACGCTTGCCATGCATTCCATAAGAAGAATAACGATCTAATTTCTCGTGATGTCACTTACGAGAGCAGGAATCCAGCAGATTTGCTCACAACCTAAAAACGGCCGCTCTCAAGTTTATGCAACACGGATGCCTAAACATCACGATTTTTTTTAAACTTAGACACTGTTCACTGTGAAGACAGCTTAAACAGAATCTTAATGCACCCGGCAGGTTAAGTTTCAGCTGTTGTTAATTGTGGTTAATTAGCCCTTAGACAACACCAGTGAAGACGAGCAAACTATGAGTAGTGGTGGATGAAAGGGCATCGACTTATCCTTTAGCTATAATAAGGAAGCTGGTTAATAACAGCATACATTTAAATAAGTACGATAAGCACGGTTTTGTGATTGTGTACCATGCTAAACATAATTCTTTAGAGAGCGTATTGAGATTCCAAACGATAGTAATACTTCACCACCAATACCAATAAATAAAGGTTTTGGTGATGAACAGCAGCCGTGATGGTGCTGTTTGCTCAATTGTCCCTTCCGCCACTTTTGTTTACTGAATCAACTGAAGAACGTGTCAGTGCAATCGTCATGTGTGCACGCAGGTTTCTGTTGACCGTCCGGTGTACAGCAACTTTTAGGTTTGAGCAATCTCACACTTGAGATGGAAAAGGCAAATAAATGTTGTTGTCACGCCCAACTGCACTTTCGTAGGTTGGTTACAACTGTGATCCGGAACAAATTTCGATACTAAACTTGGTGTATTCTGTGTACACAGTTCACACTCTGTGAAGAAGACAATGAACTAAAAATCGTGTATGCTGAGTTGTAATTCAAATATCGTCATCCGAACCGGGAGTACGTTGTACAGATTGACACATCATACACCTTTCAGTAGCCTAACGCTGATATCTAGAAAAGTGATTGCAAGTTCCTTCGCAAAATCGGATGACAATCAGAAGGTAAGGTGTGAGTGCTTCAGTGCTTTACTATGTTTGTTTATTTCGAACGGATACCACTAGGTCATTCAAATATCAGTGTTAAAGAAGAGATCCTGAAAAGGCAGTCCAATGATAAATAAACACAAGGATGAACAGTCTATCAGTTGTGTACACATGCAGAAGCAAAATCTATAACTCAGGGCAAATCGGGTTTTTCACTAAGACAATGTTATCAGACAAAATTTCTGTGCTATCCGAAGTTATGACCTTCATTTTCTCCAAAAAGTGCCATTTATCGACTATAATGAACTCAGCAGATTTGTCAGACTCTAACACAATGACGCCCCCCAATTTGTAAGTTTCCTGAGGAACTGATAGTAATCACTGAGGAGTATGAATCTTCACCAGATTACAGCGTTCAGAAAACGGTGTGGTAAATACACATTCAACCAGCTGTAGCTGTCTTCCTATGTGATGGTTAGCTCTTCCAACTGACCGCATAGGTCACCGACGTGCGCTTGCACTTTAGAAGCCTCAAAAGCTCTGTCCTCATCCGAATGAAAATACAAGAGAAGACAGTCTTAATCGGGAATGGAAAAGTGGGTTCAATGAAGAATTTACAACCAAATCAAGTGTAAAAGCGGTAGGTTTTGCATAGTATAATAAGTGCGATAAAGCGTCCAAAAGCGACGAGTACCTCAGTTCGGTTTGGGATGAGAGAACGCGTCTCAAAGTAATTAAGAACCTAATGCACGGCGTGACCCGGTACGATTCCATCAGATAGCACAAGCCGACCACTTCGGCCGTCAAATGTCCCCTGAAAACTGGTCACGTGGTCGATTCGATAAACGTTTTTCATGGGTTGAATGGTCAGTTCAAGCCCGGCATCCTGAAGACACTTCAGGCCAGAACTTTATATGCAAATGCCATTGACCTTGAACTACCACTTGCCATGTTATCGATCAACGACAGGTCAGTATGTATATAGACTTGGTGTTCTAGCGATTGTTCGTTTATTGCAATTGCAGCCGAAATATGAAGTAGAATTGACGCTCTCTGAGTATGGATGTAAACAAATAGTGTACTTTACTGGGAAATTTGTGGCAAGCTGAATTGTTCGGGGGAAAAAACAGGCCAAACATAGAGACAAATGAATACATGAGAGAACGGCGCATAGGGAAGATTAGAAAACATGATGGAAGAAACGTAGAAATAACAGAAGAAGCAAAAAGGCTTTATTCTAGAGAAAAAGAAAATGAGAAGTAGAACGCTGAAATTGAGTCCAAGGGTGTGAACTGATCAACTCATCTCATCGTGCAAGTAGGGAATACCAATTAGACACATTGATTACAGGCTGTTTTTTAGAATGAAAAATTCACATCCTGACGTTTTGGAGGATTCAGCAATAGAATTCTGAAATATACTTCATACTTTGTTGTGTGGGATGGAAAAACTCACAACAGTGACGTTAGCATACTTGAAAGTAAATGCCCAATTAGATGCATGCAAATCCTGGAAATACGCAGAAGAATACGGAAACTACAGCAACTTGAAAGATAACGAGTGATGGGAACTAAAGGCCAGATGCTACCAAGCGCGGAAGTAAAGTATATCTAAAACTATATCTGACAACTTTTCCATATCCACCTAAGATGTGTTTGTTTGTGTGTGTGTGACTGACTGGAAAAAGTCAACTAACAGACTGAATAACAGTCTCTTTGTTCGACTCTCACCCTTATGGAGTTTCTAGACATGTTCTGACACAAGATGTTATACGTAACTTCTAATCCAACATACTGGTGTTAGTTCTCCGAGATGTAGATTGCGATTCAACTGCAGGCCCATGTGATCTGCTAAGTGGTCATGATTATTGAAAAACAAGTTGAGGGTGTGTATGTTCATGGTCATATACATCCGAATTGTGGCCTCCACATATATGGCTCTAATTTAACATCAGGAGACGACCTCGCTTGAAAGTACCAGTAAAAAATGCCCTTATTCAGGAGACTTTTCCAAAAATCTACAAATGGTTCCTATTCAAATATAGGGACAACGACAAATCACGGATACAAGGAAGGTTTTATTAATAGACAGAAAATACCATGACTTTTCGATATCCCCTTATAAGATTGTCTACTGCTAAGAAATATGTAAGGGATGCGTACCAGATAGGCACGTTCAAAGATTTGTACTAGCTAATGTGAATGTACTCACGTGTGAGCTGAGAGAATCGTCATTCACTGCTACAATGTAGGCAGCATCCTCAAGTATATAGCAAACCTTCGAGGAATTCTCAGAACACTCTGGCACCTGCCGAAGTAAGTGCGGAAAGAACTCCGGTTCCAGTGTGAGACCCATTACTAAGAAGAGCATCAGGGAGGAACACAAAGTAGAATTGTGAGATGAACCGATTAAAATACAAGGTCGTTGCATAAACTGAAATGAAACAGTCGTTCATCACGCTCCACACGCCCAGATAGGTTATTCGTAACGAAAGTAATAAAAACGCAAGAAACATGTATTTCGACACCCTAGGTGCATTGTGAAAACGTAACGCCGTCTTTGTGGCCAATTTGATTCGATTATGTTTTCAGTGCTGGTGTGTGTTTTGACTGACCCAATCTTACGCTGATCGGTCGCTCGTTAGTCGCCCAGAGCATCACGTTGAAACAACCTCTGCACCTAAAATGTAGCTCCCCATGAGTTCGTTAATTAACCTGAACAAGTCCAATATACATACTGTTCTGGTCTGTTGTATTTAACAGTTCAGCACGGTTTGAGTGCTATAACCTCTTGAGCCAGGAAACCTACTGTGTATTTCTGTTGAACACCCGACACATGACGCTTGACAAGTTCGGTGATCCCACCTCCATGAGCATCGGCAGAGGTAATTATCCGAATACTGCTTTGTTCACTGTTCGCCACTGAGCTAAACCACGAACAATATCGCAGCAGATGCGCAGATTCTGTTACAACCAAACAAGGCAGCATATCGACAACCGGACGGCTCCAAAAGCAAAATGTGAACTTACCTGTAGGTGACCACTTAGACCCAGTTGGGGATCATTTCAAAACTGCAAACTTGGACTACAACGCGGTTTCAGATCCATTGACGACACTGCCATTGTTCCGCAAAAGACGTCCTAGTTCGTTCGTCTGCATTACGGAATTGATGGACCCTTTGGATTGGATTACTCTTGTATGTAAGTTAATTGTTCTTGCACTAACTATTCACATTTCATGTATACCACTCGTAGAAGCTTTATTCTGTGTTCCACCTAACCTCAGTTATCTGTTAGGTTACTGATGAGTAGTCGGGAATTTGGTTAATTCCAAGTTGAACATCACCCACAACTGATCACAGCTTTTGCATTCCCATAGACTTTCCAGTCGGCCCCTTCAAAAACAAGCACTAGATTGTATCTCCTCTTGAGATGATCGGGCAACCTGACCATTACTCTCAAGCGAAAGTGGGTGAGCGTTCACATACGATAATTCGGTCGTGCCTAATGTGAGGTCAATGGCGAAGTGGTCAACAGATTTATGTATCCGTTACTCAGCTCTGAAACAACTATATATGCGCATTGAATACTGTATGTCACATACGTTTAGCGTTGTTCTTATGTATTGTGATAATCCAGGTCGACTTTCACCCAGCTTCTACACCAGCGTGCACGACGCATTCTTCTATTTGGCACCTAAACTGATCAGCCCAGTTTACAGACCAGTCGTACTAAGTTGCTTCATTTTTCTGTGTGCCAATCTCAAATACAAGGTCTAAGCGTGAGTTAACTAAAATAACATTCTGAAAATTTCAGTCTTACCCAGACCACCTCTGCACACCTGGTTCTATAATCGCCATCATCTCGTTGAGAAGTTGGGCTGTTTCAGTTTGTATCATTGTCCTTCATCACTTTTCAACCATATCTACCAGCCTAGTGTACTACTGCACGGAGCTCCCTAGCCAATGTGGCCATACAGATCAAGCAGTACGTCAAGCTTTATTGTCACTGTGTTTTCAACGAGTCGAATCGGTGGCTGCCATATATGCATTCATGAATCAACACATCGGGGAGCACTGATTTTCTTAGGCATTCAGTAGACGTTTCTCAAAAGCGTCGCCCTTGGGGTCAAAACAGCACGGTTTATATCTCTAACTCAATGTTCCTATGGTTCAAACGACTAACCCTTGCATCTTCATACAGTACGACAATAAGATGTAGGAATTCACATACAGCAAGAAAAGCGAGTGGTGGCATTCAGGTTTGCATCCGTTTGATGAATGAAATTAATTCCAGGCACTACAAGTGGAGAAGACATAAGAAATACTTTAAAGTCAAGGTTCCTTAAAGGATGGCTAACTAATGTGTTCCGTGTGATCGTGTAGTTTGGTGTGCTGCGTCACGTTGAGTTGTGTAACAGGACCTAAGTGTCTGATGTGGTATGGGTATGGCTAAAAGGAATGCCAAGCAGCGAACAAGATAAAGGGTGAATGGCACAGGCTTCACTAGTGTTAGCATCGCTGGAGACAGTGTATCAGGCGTTCATAGATCAAACGGTCTTTTGAAATGTAAGGGGTGTTGGCCAATATTTCACGGGATGAATCGTCAAGTTAAAAGTCAAATAACTTCAATGACGAATAATTTTCAACAATATTCCTGCTGATTCCAATCGGCAGTCTCATGATCAGGGTCTGAGATCACTCATTTCGCTAAACGTGCCGTGAATATTGCTGATGAGCAACCAAAGGTTAGAATAATCAGACCATGAACGGTATTATCATCTACTTGTAGTTTCCACACAGGGTCGCGTAAGAAGGGACCTCAATCCAGTCCATTCGTCGAAGTAGGTTGTGAAAAATGCTGGTCGAAATTCACAAGGTGTACTCTATATCTGTTGTAAACCCTCGAAAGAATAAGCTGGTTTGTCTACGATATAGTAACGAGCATGACAGAAACCGGATTCTCCTCCTCGTAATAATTAGCATGGAAAATCCTAGTCCCGAAAATAGCGCTACTGTTCCCGTAATTACTCCCAAGACAAACCAAAAGACGGTACAAAAAGCAGCTTCGTTCTGCTCCAATAACGTGTACGACAATGAGGAAATTACAAGGTATTTATATGGTGCATAGCGACTTACAAACATTCTCGAATCAGAAAATCAAAGGACAGTTACCGAAAATAATAGTTAAGGTCATTAAGCCACCAATGAACACAATGGAATAAACGCCGGACAGGTAAAAAATGGCCAAGGTTACCCTTCGACTGTTCTGAACAGTTCCGCTCATTCTGGTTGGATAAAATCGTTTTATCGAGGAGGTAGGCGGTTTTGAACGGAAAGAAATGGACCCCTTAACAATGGTTTTTCCAGTTCAAGATGTTTTGATGTCAAATCCAAGTCGGTTAGATGGGTTTCAACGGCAAACGAAGCTGCACAGATGGATAGACTGAAAAACAGGGATTGGCTTCTGTTGACAGGGTGACAGGAGGCAGTCTCGTCAGGTGCACAGAGCAAACCAAGTTAGTTTGCCTAGACCTAGTTACCTCGGACATATTAAATTGACATCGAGACACTTGAAACTTGGAAAGGTGTGGTGTAAATGATCTGAAATCAGTATATCGTTTTCTGTCAGACGTACTGGTAACAAAGAATTATTTTAAACAATCAGTTCAGATCACTCTGGGGTTTGTAATTCCGAAGAAATAGCCCCATTACATGGCACGAAAACTTGAAGGTTACGCATGCCAAGACATTGGTTTGGTAAACAGCGTCAAGCTGTTGACCATGCCAGCGGGCAGGGTGA
Organism: Paragonimus heterotremus; assembly: GCA_013368495.1. Lineage (NCBI taxonomy): Eukaryota > Metazoa > Platyhelminthes > Trematoda > Plagiorchiida > Troglotrematidae > Paragonimus > Paragonimus heterotremus. The sequence goes on from LUCH01003396.1 coordinate 9,552, forward strand.
AGAGGTTATGAATAGGATGTGAGAGTAACAATTCAAACTGTTCGTCCAAACAAGGTACGGACCCTCTAACACACGTGTACGGCATCTATATTGCAAAGGATTACGTCTGATACCACATAAATGGTGTGAATGGACATATACAGTACACCTCTGATGGTGAGTATATTCACCAACGACGAAAGACCGTCTCTATAGGATTTGGGGTGAACACCGTAAAAATCGCTGGTTTTGTCAACATTCAGGCAACAAGCGCTGCTTGAGTTAGAAAAGAAAAGAACGAGAGCCAGGTTTACTGCCGAAATTGTACCTCTTCTTCTTCTTCTTCTTCGAAATAATGACATCAAACACCTATAGGCATTAATCCTAATAATAAATAACACCGAAACTACAAAATGTTGAAAAAAACAGGCAACAACTGAATGGAAACAAACTACAGTATCAACTGTGATTTCAGTTTGCATCGACGAACGTTTGTAAACAGAGATGCGTAATTTCGGCGCCAATCTGGAAAACCGACAGCTCCCTAATATCGCCAAGTTTAAGATGCACATTTGTGTGTCACCTATCCACACACTGGGCTGATTTCCTCTAGGCCAACTTTTGACTAGCTAACAGTGCACAGTGCTGCTATCTGTCGGAAATGCGTAGTCAAAACTGACAGAACCAGTGCGGTGTGAACGGTCGAGTTCCACTGTAAAGTAGCGAGCCTAAGCATTAATCGTATGGAGTTCCCACTAAACATAGAAAACGTTTCAAGCTGGCTATGTTTCACAATAATTCAAAAAATCAGATACTCAGTTTTACATGTATTCGCAGCGTTGTCGAAAATACAATAATCCAAAGACGGACGCATGGGTTATGCAACCATCTGTGACAGTCTTTATGCATTTTCATTTTTGATTATCGGTATTAGTTTACCTCCCTTGAGTTAACTATACTGTCACTGTTTCTCATGAGGGCCGCGTAGCGCTGATGACTCACTATCAAGTCTCAGCCCTGGTTAGTGGTTTCATTCTGACATCTGATATTGCCAAAATCGACACCTCTAATGTTGATACAGCTTTGTATACATAAAAAATAAGTTTACTGAGTGGAAGACAGAACAGTGAAAACATATTCACCAGCATATCACACTTCAAGATGACTAGTACTACCAGGCAACCGTGGTGTCAATCATGGAACACTCTCAAAACAACATTGTTTTAACAGAGTTCAGTCAACAACAAATTTAGTAGCTAAATACCACACATCGTACACAATGAAAGACCGTTCTGTAATCCTGTAAAGATTAACATTCGGTAGGATTCAGAGATCACACAGATCAATTTTTGACTGACGCCAGAGTAGTGGTAGCCGATGGCGACAGTCAAGCCGATACCTGGATGGTTTGAATGAAGTGGTTAAAAGAACATACTATCGAACCTAGGGGTGAACACGAGGGTAACAGATCTGCGCTGAAACTAAACATAGCAGAAGATCATACACAGTTACCACATTCGTGCAACCTAGTGTGCAAGTGAGATGGCGCTGAATTGTTAACCGTATCGTGAATAGTTTGAGATCCACTCTTTTAAGCGTTGTACTACCATTAATATCAGTGATTCAGTGTATTCTGTGTTTGTAACAAAGTCGTTGTCATTGCTGAGAAAAACTCAATGTTTGCACCATTACGCAGAAAGGTGAGTAAGTTACAATTTGAACATGAATTTTTAAACGAATACTTAGTTTGTTGTATTATCTTACCCAGAGTATTCATAAAAAGTCAAGGTTGTAAACAGTTGTTTTCGATCATTTCCGTTAAACATAAACGGTTACATACGTGAACCATTCAATATTAATCTATTACAGTTTTATACATAAGTAATTGTATATGCCCAATAAGAATGACTGAAAACAACTGTTAGCGACCCCAACTTTTCAACAGTACGTATGTTACTGATGAGTAGCCGGGGAGTTGGTTAACTTCAAGTCGAACATCACCCATAATTGATCGCAGCTGTTGCAATCCCACAGGCTTTCCAGTCAGCCCCTTTTCATAAAGGGCAGCCTTTTAGTAGCAGAATCAAGATTTTTGCGGACA
>LUCH01003396.1:21260-32976 GCA_013368495.1 Paragonimus heterotremus
TATATTGAGTCGCATATTAGGTTAGAGTAAGGGACGTGAGAGACTCCAGGTTGCACTCGGCAGAATCAAAGTCCTAATCCGTATAGCCCTCCGAATCAGTACAGTGCACAAGCCTAACCAACATGTAAAGATGGAAGAACAGGTCAGCAGACGACGATGTACTACGAAACAAAGTTCTCATCCACCTAACACAAGTCATTACCCAAGTGCTCTGCTGCCGTTCCAGCTAAACCACTTAAGAGGGAAGTCCGTATTGCCGTAAGCGATGAATTACGTTCACATACCAGAACTGGGTAAACTAACACTTAGAATATCAGGTTTCAGTTTTGAATTAACACTCTTACAACCGACAGTTGTGTAATAACAGTAATATTCTCCACGGTACAGCTGAGTAATGTTTCGCTTGACTTATGTATAAGCTTAGTCAGTAGTAACAATGAGAATCAACCTGAGGATGAGTTTTTTCCAATCCAACCCAATTCATGCAAAATCAATAACCTGTATGTCGAATGTGATGCAGCTTCCGAAGACCTTATCATCAACTTTCGAAATGCCTGCTTCTGACTCAGACCAAGCTGAGTAAAGCGAATTTTAATTATTACACCTGTAACTGACTACAAATATTAATAGAAACTAGCGGGTGGTTCAAAATATCACGGGCGAGAATGTAACCTGACTAATTCTGTGAATTTCTGCCGAACCCTACAGGAATGCACACATCTGTAAATTCGGTCCCCAGGCAAATTCCCAAGTGAATAACACTTCACTTGTCATTCAACACGACAAGATAGAAGCGATACCGAAACTTGTGGTAAGTTCACAGTTACGTGATTGCCCATCACAATGCAGGATTTTACTCACATCAACTTAACGCATTTGGTGTAAGTCTTCAGGTAATATCCCAATGATTTCAACGAACAGAAATTCGGATTGGTTACCTCTTTAGGTTTACGTTTATAAAAAACAGCAAATCGAACTGAACTACTGCGGTACAATTCTTAAGGCCAAACAGTATTCCTCTGTCGCCATAGCTGGGAGGAATCTCAGGCGATATTGAAAAACACAAAAAACGGTCTTTCAGCTCATCTAAAATGAACAACCGGTCGGATCAAACCTAATCTGCTGACAAACATTTCAAACAGTGTTAACTTGAAAAAGAATATATACCCAAAGGTTGGTTGAGATGAAAATCATCAGATTACATGAGTGGGGTACAAAACGTAGTGTGGAATTTGTTCATAGACCTCACATCAACACTTACCCGAACTTCGTATTCGGCGTACCGGTAAACACGATGTTGCGAGTCGTGGAGTAAGTGTGTACCTGCATTTTTCATAACAAAAAGATTACAGACATATCAAGCATTGCAGAAGAAACGTGAATAAAAACAATGTTCCCAAAGAACATCGCTTCATACTAACCGAATCAGTCACTTTGATGAAGTCAAGTATTGAGTCTGTTCCGTCCTCATTATCAATCATCTTTCGCCGAATCTAAGGAACCGAAGAGAAGGAAAAATAAGACTGGAAGTTGCATAAATAAGTTGTCAGCAATTAAAAGCAACCTCACAAGCGGAGGGTGTCTACCTCAGTTTTACGTCCACCGATGTCGAATTCCAAATCAAGCCAGTCCAATTTAGGTGGATCCTCAATGTCCGCTACCTACGTGAGAGAAAAACGAGGGCTCAGTATCATGTTGAACGTTAATTCAATGGATAAAAACAAAACAGCGTGTTGCTTACCTGAGGTTTGAGACCCGGATGGAAAACAACATAGCCATTTCGATTGAGAGCAAAAACATAGCCGAGAGGTTTCAACTGAATTAGAAAAAAAAAGAAAAAGGAAGTGACGTATCAGTTTCGAGGGCAGAAAAGAGTGGAAACTACTATCTCACCACAGTAGGGAAGTTGACGTTACGTGGCAAACGGAAAACACCAATGTGTGAAAACGGACTTCACGAATAGCAAGAACATTATTAATAGATTTGAGATTAGCAAAACAAAACGACTACATTGATTGAATACAACCATCCCAAAAACCGTGTCGACAAATAAAACAACACACCGAAAAGTTCTGTACTCACTTTTGATGACAGCTGATCCGCTGCTCGTTCAAGCGGTAGATCCGTTCCCATTAGACCCATGAAATGTGGAACATTCTAGAAGATTTAAAAACGTCGAAAGGTAAAGTTACAAACCAATAAAAAACAGTATACATGGGCATAATGTGATCACATGGTTAAACTTAGTCCTTTTAGTTCCTACAGACATCATCTTAACTGTCGGTCACAAATCCACAGAGCGTTTATCTTTAACAAAGAAAAAATGGGTCAGTGAGGCTGTGAAGGAAGTAACCTAGTATACAAGTGTAGATAGCAGTAAGGTCAGGGATGAAACGATGTACCATGCTTAAAAGGCTAACTTAGATCCAGAGCAAAGTGACCTGCGAAGTGATACACTGCCACGATCTAGTAAACATTCCGTGTACATGGTAAAGGTTAATGGAATATCTCATAGAAGAGAAACGTTTACCGATGAGACAAAGGCTATTCGATCATACGGATTACATGGGAAAACGAGTAAACGGATTGCTGCGTTGAGTTCAACAGTCAAGGGCAGCACGCAGGCAACAACACAATCGCTCTCACGAAACAAAGTTCACGACTTTGGTCGGTAAGACCGGATTCGCCAGCTTAAACCGCTCTCTGAATGCGAATCTACATCAAAGTTCTAAATAAGAGCACAACAACAGCAGTTTTGACCACTCACAGGTGATTACAGCTGTCACAGTCCCACAGACTTTAGTATCAATCCATTCTGAAAAGAAGTGCAGTACTTGCGGTCAAGCTTTCTTCAGGCACTACGCTGTTGACCTCGCAATAGGCGGCACTGAATGATTACATGAAAACGCTCGGCCACATTCGCTTCTGAGTAATGTTCAGACTACCCGAATGTCTCAAGGAGGAGACAACCCTATTAACTCTAACCGATGATTCCACAACTAAGACTTTTCTTCAAGTTAGAATCACAAAACACTAACATGTCGAACAATATTTTGATTACTGGTTCCGGGCATGACCGTGGCAAGGATTTACATCACTGACGAGCTTTAAAAAAAAAGCGAAATCCGGGTGTAGGGTTTCTTTATTAAAGGGGCTAACTGTAAAGTCGATGCATTGTGAATGATGTTCAATTTACTGCAACCAAAACCCAATACTAGTAATGAGTGGCGTACATGTCCACTAAAGCTTAGCACGCGGAAAACACAAAGATGGCTAATAACCTCACCGATCGTAAAAATTAGGCAAACAAACGACAAAAAACGATCTGTGAATAGTTGGTCAAATAATCTGCCAGCTTATATGAGCCGTGGACTAGGAAGTTGAAGCGCGTACGTAGACCAGTAAGTATCGACTAAATGAGTCTAGCAAAACAACGAACAGGCACACATCTAAGGCCAATCGAAAGTTAATCTGTTAAACCAAGTCACGTTAATTGATATGACGTGATCATGATAACACGGGTTCTTTTGCATCGTTCCCAGGTCGCATCCAACGATTTTTCGAGCTGAGTGCACTGATAACTAAACTGGATGCACCTATAATTTTAAAAAAACTTACGTGCAGGCAAATAACCTTCATCAACTAGTCGATGATTGTGATTGAATAACGATGAGGTCAACAAAAAACATGGTTTTGTGAATTACTTGAGTGCAGAGAGCTGGACCAACGAGACAAGTGACTGCCAAAACGCTGAAAATGGCTAGTAACAATCTGTGAATGTGGATTGAACGTCATTAGAAGTGTCAAGATTAAGAACGTTCAACTGATCCATCTATCAAAAAGAACGTCACCAGAGAAGAGAGACGGTAGTTAAGAACGACAGAAGCCACTTGTTTAACATATGGATCTACATTACACAAGCTGTGCCAGATTCTTCACTATGGACGAACACCTCAGCAGCGATGGAATAATAAAACTTCAAAATAGAGACGCATTCTGCTAAGCGCCGGTATTCATAAGGGCAAGCCCCGAGTGCAGTTACCTAAAACAAAAAGAGGTCGCATAATCTGAACATAGGAGAAGCAATACATTAAACAATACGGGGATCGAAAACTCAAATGAAGCGAATAAAGCGGGAGGAGTCTGTGACATATCTTACTCAGCTAGTTGTTTGCATCAAGTGAGAACGCTCGATTCATTTGAAAAGATTGCTAGAATATAGCTCTTTATTTGGGGAGTGTGTTCATTAAACCGGAACCTGATTAAGCAGGTATATGAAAAAGCAGAACGGCGAATAAACCAGTGTGGATTGTTATCCAAATTGATGAATGGAACGGAAACGAAATGAAATCTTGGCGAGGTGTGATCGCCTGCGCATCTCTATGACCCACTGGGCTAAACTGGACGGTGTGACGATCACACCGACAGAGTCACTCATACCAAGCAAGTTAACCGGTAGAAGTCTGACAAACTACAGTCCATGGTCCTCCAGGTTGGGCTTTGGAAGAAAGTTGGCATCTTTTGCCCAGAAAAAACTACCAGTTTTGACACTGCCATCCAACCGCTGTCTCGCGGTAAAGGCTCTTGAGTCAAAGGCTTGTGTACTGTCATGATTCGGAGGGCTATACGGATTAGGACTTTGATTCTGCCGAGTGCAACCTCGAGTCTCTCACGTCCCTTGCTCTAATCTAATATGCGACTCAATATAGGTGCCCTCAACGTTCACATTCTAAAACAAATAGGTCAACAGATCACTTTCATACGAGCGTTAGACTCGTTGAATGTTGATGTATGCTGTATTTTAGAGATCAGAATCCAGGACAATAGTCAAGAAATGGAACTAACAGCACTCACGCTATTTATCTGATACTGGTTGTACAATTCAGGTGACTCGATGGTCGCCACCACCAATGAGACTGGAGTAAGTATAGTCCCCAGCACAACGGCCGCGGCCGCACATTGTCAGATTGGATCCTTGTTAGCAGTATACTTTATGCCGTTCGCTTGGCTAGCTCTAGACGTGGAAACCTTCAGGAATCTTCTCATTGTGTCTGTCTATGCTCCAACCGAGTGTGAAGACGTCGATGTCAAGGTCACCCTTTACTCGGATCTGATCGCTTTCCTTCGGTCGATACATAATCCTGACGTAGTCATTCTGGCCGGAGGTACGAACGTCTGGGTCGGTCACCTTGGTGAGACCAAGTCTAGTTTATGTGATATGTTTGGAATGGCATTTCATCGCTCGGATAATGGTGGGCGGCTGTTGCAACTATACACTGAGCACAAACTATTTCTGGCACTAGCTTTAGACACCGTGAACTTACTTGAACTCTGATGACGTGTTGGTACGTAGCTAGGTATCGATCATATCTACGACTCGTGGTTGGTGAGAAACTGGCCGTGCAGTCGGTAAAGCATGAATACGGAACAAACCTAGAAAGAAGGTTTAGCACCTCAAAGATTCTAATGCCAACTGTTTGACCCAAATTTCACAGACCATTCACGAAGCGGCAAATATAGCATGCAGCACGAGGGTTCATGAGCTGAACAATTATTGGATCTCAGAGAAATCCTTGCAATTGTTAGTGCCAGATGGAACATTCATCCTGGTAGTTCACATGACATCATAATCATCACCACGGACAGCAGCACAATAGTTCATTCTGATGCCTAACCGCCACACAATCACAAAGAAAGAAAGCTATCACTGTACAGGAAGAAAGGGAAAAAAGAAGGGCACGGGAAGTGATCTAAGTACCAAGATGACTAGCTACGTCTATATTCAAATATCCAACATCAAGGTGCCTACACCATACAAACAAATTACCAAACTATATGGGAACGTAAGGCGTCAACAGCAAGACACCTTCACTACGGTTTCCACTGTCCAGCGTCATTAAATGCACTCACTTCACAGACAACTCGAACAAACATCGACAACATTCATGACAATGAGCTCGATTAGCCACCATGTGATCAGGCGTCTCCAGCTACAGACTTTGAAAGTCGCGAGGTCCCCAATCCGGGAGGCGAACCCGACTCACAGTGACCAACCCCTTTGTGGACAATTTCTTTTCTCTACGCCAGGTAGGTCATCATCTGTCCATCTCGCACCTTGCGTCAGTCGACCATAGCGTTGGCAGAGTGTTCGGTGTGGTAAACGATTAGCTGGGATCCTCAGTACATTACCCAGCCATCTAGATCTGTTGAAATGTAAGGAGTGAGCGAAAGAAGTCGTTTGACAATCACCACGAAATACTCGCTCCCTTACCTCTTCGCTGTTTACTCGTTTGTGCCACCGGACACCAGCGATCGAACCCAAACGTCGGTGGTCAAGTATCTGGAGACGGTTCACGTCTTCTACCTGAGCAGCCATGTTCCGTTGCTGTGAAGTAACACAGCCCTCACTGGTGCCTTATATACATGGCCTTTAGGCATCCGAGATATACCTTTCTTTCGTCAGATGTGCTCCAGATTAGAGAACACCGCCTTAGCCTTAGAGATACCCGCTTCTGTTTCATACTTCACACCTCCATCGGAGGGAAATCCGTAGGAAACTGAAGTGTAACCTGATCGCCGATCGTGAAGCTAGGCCAATGAAGAGTGTTAAGAAAATAGAAACCGCTTTTGCTAGAGGGAAAACTGATAAACTCCTTAGGCTTAGCCATATTACTGGTCCACAGAGACTGTCTATCAGTGAAGCAATCAATGAACCAGACAAAGGAGTCATCTATAGTAAATCCAGAGGATAAGAGGGCTGAACGGAACACTCTGACGGTTAATTTAGCTGTCCTGCTGCTTCCATTGTGTTACTGTCACAAACTTGAGATGCAGCATCCTGGTCGGTAGATTTAAAACCACTCACTAAAACAGAAGTCCGTAATTGCATTTCGACTCTCGAATGTAACTGGGCACTCCTTCGTTTCAATTTGTGTGGATGACGGAGACCATACCTCCGCGCTGGGGTCACTCGATAATAGTTCCCATATACAAGAAAGCAGTCCAGGGCTCTTTGGTAAACCACACAAGAATTAGTTTGACCCCAGTCATTACTAGGGCTCTGGCATCCATTATACTTCGTCCACTCACTATAGCTCGGGAGGCAAACATTAGGGAAGAACAGGCAGGGTTTCGTCCTGGCCGGGATGTATAGAACACATTTTTACCCTTCGTCAAATTTTGGAGCAGCGTCAAATATAGTGCCGGCCAACAATTGCCGTATGTCTCGACTATAAAGGTGTGTTCGATTCGGTGGATCGATCTACATATTTAGAGTCGTTTGAACGCAGAGGTGTATCGACCAAGTATGTGAACATACTACCGGTGCTTTATTTCCACACTTCTGCTCAGGTTAGGGTTTACGGTGAACTGTCTGACAGTTTCAGCACCAGGAGTGGTGTACGTCAAGATTGTCTTCTTCCATCATTTTTGTTTAATTTTGTGATGGACGATATCATGGAGAATTGTCTCCGCAGCCACAAGATGCCGGCGTGGACCTTTTGCCTAATGAAAGACTGACCGACCTTGATTATGCTGACGATAAGGTGTTGTCTGACAACTTTCAAGCAGCACAAATAATGCTGTATGCCAATTCGTACTTTGCCAAACACATCGGAATGCACTATGCAGCCTTAAAGTGTCAAGTGTTTCTACAACAGTGCTGTGATTACGTAGATTTGGTGTCCTGTAGTGAAGTTATGATAGTTGTTGACCGGTTTGCACACGTAGGAAGTTGCATCAGCGGTGGTAGAGACGTAAGGAATGAAATGAAAGCGCGTATCTCCATGCTTAGGGCAGTGTTGGCTAATCTAGGACAAGTCTAGCGACAGAAGAACAACTCTTCTAAGACTAATGGGTCGTGTATAGAGGGCGAGTGTGAGGACTGTTATTTTACGGCAGCGAAACGTGCCCCTCAGGGTAAAAGACGTAAACCGTCTTCAGGCATTCGACCACCGATGTCTACCTTAGATCACTGGCATCTGGTGGCACCTACGAGAAAGCGAAGAAGATATCAGAAAACAGGTATTTGGTGTTAATTGCTAAACGACCTGCTTCGATGAGTCTGTACATTCACATAGACTTAGATGGTTAGATCACGTAGTTAGGATGCCAGCTAGTCATCGGTCGCATTGTGTACTCTTTGTCGACGCTGTAGCCGATTGGCGTAAAGCTTGAAGTGGACAGACAGATGATGGTCTGACGCAAACACATGAAGTCGTCCACTAAGGTGTCGATCACTGTAGGTTGGGTTCATGTACCGTAACTCCAGGGACCTCGCGACTCCCAGAGGGGGTCGCTGAAGACATTACGTGAGATGGCAGTCAACAGGGCTTAGTGGCGTGTACACCGTCGTCGTTTGGCTCAGCTGTCTGTGAGGCAAACGTGCTTAATAACATTTGGGAATGAAAGCCGTAAGGAAGCTGACTTGTTGATGATGCCTTAGTTTCGAATATAGCTCGGTTGTTCGCTCGCAAGGTTTAAACAACTTGATGTTAATTGTCTGAATGTAGACGTAGCTATTACTAGCACACATCCCTTCCCCTCTCAATCCTTTTTCTTCTCTTCCCTTGTACAAGATGTGTTGCCTATGCCATGTCAATGATGGCGGCTGAACTCAAGATCTGAAGGGCTGGTGAGATGATCGCAGCAATCGGCGGAAATGAAACGTGGCAGAGGCAAACTGTAGTAATGATAAGCATAGTGGCTTAACGCCATTACTACCCACATGAATGGAATTGTACACAAAGCTGATGATGCTACGACCTTCCCGATGACGCACAGTGCAAAATCGTGGCACAGTCAGGAATTCTAAAAGGTTGTGGCAATTTGTCAGACGAATTTTATTCTGTGTGTAGAAACAAGCTATAACTTCTCTTGCTTTACTTCAATAACTCTTACTTACTTTTGTTGTGCCTTCTTTTATTCTTTTCCGCAATTACTTGTGTCTTAACCAGACGTTAATATGAGGGTTTAGCTTGACTATTGCACTTCTCATTTTTAGTATCTAAGTCACTATGATCACCAACTGTCACCATGTAACGGATCATCCGTATTTTTTCAGATTTCCACGACAATAACAACATTGTTAGCAGTGACATCATCATGCCACTGTGCCGAGAATGTCAGTGATTTACCATAACATATGTACTGTTTTCGTACTGTTGTTATATCCACCCACTGTAAACGGCCCATACCACATTCGCTGTGGTAACTGGTGAGAAGCGAACGAAATGTCATTGCACAAGACATTTTACGCACTACTGCTCGCTGTCTTCGAAATTGATTGGGTTTTTTTTAATTATCATACAGATAAATGCTAAAGTATTAAGGGAATCAAAGGCTGACAAAGTTTGGGGCAGCAGTTGGCAAGTTTATCGAGAGGTACGTAATGTAGTTTGTGTCTCTCCAGCTAAACTTTGGGAAAGTAAGACGTGTACGTACACGTGACGTCCAGTTGACGTTGGACATGAGAAATTTGAAATAGAAGAGGCCAGACTGAATCTGGATATGACTCACCGTGCGATTATACACCGGCATGGATAAGCTAACCATCAGCCCAGTACCCTGTAAATATGGAACAAACAAGTAAATATACCAAGGTAATTCGTGTGCACCGAATGGAAGTGCACAAGTTCGTGAGAAGGATTCATGCATTCTTTGTTTCTATCAGCAGAAAGTGACAAACAGGTTCGCATGCGGTGAACACGTCACAAGCTACTCGACAGGCAAATATTGAAGACCGAGAAGGTTGTTCACTGCAAGCGAATAAACACGTTTCAAAATGGGTGCAAAATGGTCAAATGATGGTTTTCAAGTGGCTGTACAAAGAGGGGTTTGAAAACCAGTGGCCTGTGTCAAGCTTGATCGGAGTTCGCCGATCATCCTGACCATTGCTATCGATCCTGGTTGCCTAGTCTGATAAATATGGCCTATGGTTTGGAGATAACCAGATATGCTTAGTGACACTGCTGCCAAGACCTATAGTCCCCTAAAGGTGCACGCGCTGCAGCATCACAACGCTGGCTATTTCTAACACATTACGACACTAAGTAAACTGTAACACCGTCCATAATGAGGAACAACATATCAATATTTTGCACACAAAACCACAAGTTTTGGTACAGAATATTGTTTGTGAGGACATTCTACATTAGACAACTGGATTGAGAATAACACAATGTTACGAGCAAGTTGTACTACTCTGAGGAAGGCCACTTGAAGTGGTTGAAACGTGAAGTATTACAACTTACTCATAACGTTGTGTTAGTCTCAATCCACTTATTAATAACACGTTAAACACGATGCACAAACTGTTTGACTTCATTCGTACTCAATCTGGTGCGAATATCTTACATTCTACAGTTGTTATCAATCAAAACCCTGAAGGATATTTAGTTGTTTTTGCCAAGTAATTAGTTACTATAGCTATTACTATTATTACTACCGAGTAGTGTGCACGTTGTTTATTTAGTCAATACTGAGCTAAAACGGACAGCTGCAAGCCTTGTTGGCGTCCAATATGTTATACGCATCTGACAGCCAGATAGCTTTCGGATTTTACCAGTTCTATTAGCAAGTCTTGATGAATTTGGTTAAAACGATATTTCTAGAGTAACAACATCGATAAGCAAGACTTCCTAATAACGAACGAGTAACGTGAAACAGACACTCAGTTCGAATATATCTTAGAATCTGGCCATTAGAAAAGATAAATCAACATTAAAACGTTCGGGTTTATTGTGAACAAACATCAGTTCAAGTCTACGCTATGAATGAAAACGTGTCAAGAATATTCCTCTCGCATCAAACAAATTGTGCATAAACTTAAAACCATCAACTGTAAATCTGTTTTACCTTGAAAGCTCGGCATGTAGCATAGTATGCAAGCAAGGGAAGATGACTATCGGCTCAGGCTTCATGCTAAAGGCAACCACTGTGGTGTTGTTGGCAGTAGTTAGTGTTCCTCTTGTTTGCATACCCGATATTGTCTCGTTTGGAAGATATCGGCAACGCCGTGCAAAAGGACTTCCGGTTGGAGGGGGCTACCCTCAGGACCAAGCAAAGTGCGAGTAGATTTCTCGTGATAGTGCTGTCAATGGTGAAAGAATCATTTGAGGAGGAACGACTGATTTGTTAAAACCAGATCACTTGAACAGCAAAGCACCTCAGGTTAGACAGTCTTTCCTTAAGTAAGTAAAGGAGGGATTTAACAAATCGTCATCATCATCACCACCATCATCATCATCAAACGCAGCAATAGATAATTAGTTCCCAGCGATGCTTAAGTGCCGTATAGAAATGAAGAAAAGGGCAAGCCTCAGCCAATAAAAAGAAAAAGAGAACGAAGGAACCTAACCACCAAAAATAGCTACGTATAACTACGTCTAGATTCAAGGTGTCTACATCCTACAAATAAATTATCGAACTATAAGCGAAAGTAGGGTGTCGCCAGCAATACTCCTTCACCACGGATTCCAATCCCAAGCGTAATGAAACACGCTTGCTTCACGAACAACCCAGCCAAACAACGACAACATTCACGACACTTAGTCAGATTAGTCCCCATCTCACTCAAAGTCTACACAAAGTCGCAAGATCCCGGGAGGCTCGCGGGGCGAACCCGACCTACAGTTGCTAACCCCTTGGTGAACGACTTTATTTCTCCATACCAGGTTATCATCTGATCACATTGAGCCTTACGTCAATCGGCGGCAGC
>LUCH01003396.1:34172-60458 GCA_013368495.1 Paragonimus heterotremus
AGGCTCATGGCTGTAATGATGATGATGATGATGATGATGGGTTCCGATAAAACAATTTTGTGTGAACTCAACCTTCATCTAAACCCACCTCACATATGACGGTACCTTTGTGTACCTGCTGGCTGTTCCATGCATACAAATATACTATCATGTCTTTGAGCGCAACATTTTCAAACAATCATGGGACATTATAATAAACCATTCCAAACTAGGATGCTTAATCCGTAAACAGACAACATTAACTAAAGGTGTGTCGTATAAACCTAAGTGATAACAGTCTCCTTAAGATTAGAGACTTCAAACAAATTCTTGGCTCAGAAGCCAGCAGGATAATGATAGGCCATGGACAATTTCGTTTATTTGGAGTAATGAGGAAGCGTGACTCCAGTCTACAACTGGCACAATAAAATTCGCAGCTAGTGACAGGCTTGGCACCGGTGACTTTCTTGCTATTACATCATCCAATTAGACTACAATTGTTAAGAAAGTTTGCGAACCATCAAGCCATATCAATGTCCGATCTCTCTGCCGCCTCCATACAACCGTCTCATCATTAACGGACTACTTTTTCAGGTTGGAATGCTCCGCTTTTCACGATTCGACTGAGAATAGTACGATCAACCAGACATTGTGACTGATGACTTACACGAATGACGTGGCGATTAAGTTGAGTAGGACCATATCTACTAACGTATCGTGGACTACAAGCAGGAGAATGTTTTCAGATCGCTTCAGAACTCTTAGCCCACATAAACAGCTCACTTTGGTTTATTTACCTCCATCATATTTGAAACTGCCCCCGCAGTTGGAATGTAGGTATACTGACCTAGAGCAAAAGAAGGAAAAAAGGAGGCATTGATAAAACCATACAATTACTTGCGTCAGTCGGCTGAAACGTTGGCAAGGGATGCTCGGCGTGGCAGGTGACTAGCTGGCAAACCACACAAAAAAACAAGAAATAACTGTTAATGAATAACAAAAAGAGCAACTAGTAGACTACCTTCACGGTGAATTTGTTGTTATACAATCACAAAATAAGGTAACAACCATTCTTCAGCTTCTTAATGCAGCACATGCTTCATTACGTTTCATCTCAGAACAGAGGTACAACAATGAGCTCCATTTCTTAGATGTCAAATTGACGAGATAACGAGACGGTACACTGAGTAGGCCAGTATATCGTAATCCTACACGGACAAGTTAATAAACCAACTTCAAAAGTATTGTGCTTATAAAACGGAAACGAAATCTAGCTCAATGGCTGGCAACTACAGCAAGAAAGATTTGCTCGGATGATACAGTGGAGCAAGAACTGAAGACGGTTCAAAACCTATTGAGGGAAAACGGTTATCTAGAGTCATTCATCACTTCAAATGTGAAGATCGAAACTCTGTAGGACGTAATGCTCACAGCTGAAAAAAAAGGTGTTTATAAAGCCCTCGTTTAGAGGGGATATTACAGCAGGTCAATTTAACGATTGTATCTACCGGTCACTTAGACATACTTTCCCAGCGGCAACCTTAAGGTGTTGGTTCACAACAATGTCGACTTTAAGACTGAGACTGAAAAAAAGCTATCAGTCCACGATCAATCAATGCCCGTGAATTCATTTCTATGCTGCTTATCACAAAGGATTAAGGAACATCAATCAGTCTTGATCTGAACCGGTTGTAATAAATCAATTATTAGCGCCATTGGTGCACGCCCTGCCGACACTAACCATTGCATAGATGTCACCAAACCATTCCGGGTTGTCTATAGAGTTGCCAGTACAACCTAAAACAGTCCATCAGCGCATTCTAGCGACTGCCGAATCGATTGCCATCAGACTATGTAACCTTAACATAGGATTTAAAAAAAAAATCTTTTCAGTCCATTCAACTTTTGTGGTCACAGATCAATCACATCCACTCTAACCACACAAAGAGTTGAAATTGATCGTGTGACATAGCATGGGTCCGAGTCAAACCAATTATTGTGTGGAGGCTAGTAGTTGCCTTTATTGTCATTCGTTAACAGCTACTTCTTGGTTTCTGCGGTCTATCTCATGACAAGTCTCGATGAAACCTGTGTAACTGTATTAACTCACAGAAGAATTACTGAAAATAATCAACGGTCACATAGTTAATTCTGGCGTTATGTGAATTTTTCGACAGCTTAGAGAAAAGTCTTAGACTGTTTTGTAATAAAAATAGCCACCAACAGATTCAACGCAAGCTTATCCACCCGTAACGGGTTATTCTGTATCGGAGAAGTTAAAACCAATGGCTCTGCCTACAGTGTATTTGATAGCATTAGTTGTGATAGCTTTTGGTAATACAGTAGTTACGTTGTTAAAGGCTTTCGTATAAAAAAGCGTCCCTTAAAGCCGAAGTCACAACTCACGCCAAAATAACCCGAGAGCAGTTCGTTAATCTTTAGTGACATATACAATCATTAGTGCAATCAATAAAGCAGGACCATTGAAGTAGACCAAAACAGAATTACTATGATAAGTAGTCATAAAGCTTACTTCAGCAAAGTCCTTACGAACAACTGTGAAAGTCTGTTTTCTGTGGGATTAAGATGACGATACGTATTGACGCCTCAGTGGACTTAATTATCATGAGAATGTTTTACAAAAAAAGACGTTGAACTCTGGGTACTCCTCCGAGACAAAGAAACCGAAGTAAACCGGTATCAATACTGGAGCAGTTAAACCCACCAGTCAATATGAAGTAAGTCAATCAAATATTCAAGGAAGCACTACTAATGCCACCCAGTGAAAACTTATTACATACCTCTGTACGGACAGATCTGACTTTGGTAGTGTTGTAAAGTGCTCACGGGTTCCCCGAGGGCGTATATGAGAACATGAATCTGAAAAGGAAAAGATGTTTCATGAACCATAAACTTTAGCACATTTGCGTAACTCGGTCATTTCAATAGGTTCGGTCCCATACTACACGTTAAAACATCCATGTTTTCGATCCGACAAACATCGGATGTCAAAGATCCGAGTTTATATACCCCCAAAACAGTTTCGTCCCGTGTGACGTTTAAAGCCACAAGCGGGGCCGTGTAATAAGTAATGTGACATCGTTATCATTTAGGTGCCGCAAACTCCGATGGATCAAGGAGAATTATCAAAGAATATGAAGCGGACAACAAACGCTTGTTCGAAAAAAGTGTACATGTCAAGTCACCCAGCCCTACCAACAAGAGTATGCGATCAGCATAACGCATGTCGACACCAGATTATGATCGACACTAAACTTCGTCCTAGTAAGCACTCTTACAATTCTGGATTACGAATAATATGGAAGTAAAATAGGTCGGTAGCAGGCTCTAATGAACTGATTAAATGATAAAAGCAGACGTAACTCCGAAGAAGCTGTCAGTTTCAACAAAATAAATTGCACTCGGAGCTCCATCCTTTGTATCACGGCAAAGATGCATAAAACATCGCGGACAGCTCAATGTTTTACTTCTAGAATGACATATGCAGGTGGTGGTTTGTGAGTAATTTTGATTTTCAGCTTGCTGTCCATCTAAATCACCATGCTGACATACCTATTTATTCAATCACTGAGCTGCTAAAACTCAAGAGATTATAAAATTGAAATTGTTCCTGCAGACATCCCTAGATCGTTTATTCATGTACTACTTCATCTTCCGAGAAACATTCTGTCCGTTATGACTATTACTATCTCAACAGCTTCAGGCCCAACAGTTGAGGTGCTGGTGAGGGCTCATCAGAAAGGCACCCTTGGAGGGGAATGAAAATTCGGTCCCCCTTAAAGAGAATCGGTATTCGGCGGTTGCGTCACAGCCTAAACTAAAAACAAATACACGCACAAAAGGTTGACGACATCCGTTTTCGGATTAGCACGTTACATTGACCGAAGCGAAAGGATACCAGTGCAAGAACGTCACCACAGGTGATAAATGGATTGAGAATAACACAACGTTACCAGCAAGTTGTAATACTCTATGCTTCAACCACCTCGGGTGGCCTTCCTCAGCAATGGGCAAACGATTCGACCAACTAATTCAGTTGCAGTGCAGAATGAATTGACCACGGCAAATCCCACATGACCTCTGTTCTTTTGTTAGTGTGATTTCAACTACAACACTCCTGAGGAAGGACATCCGAGGTGGCTAAAACATAGAGTATTACAACTTGCTCATAACGTTGGGTTATTCTCAATCCATTTATCAATAACATGTTAAACATGACGCCCAAACTGTTGGACTTCATTCGTACACAATTTGGTGGGGATATCTTGTCACCACAGGTGGTTTGCGCTGAACCACTTGTGGTTCCACGCACTTACCACGTCTCCAGTGTTAAGCCGAAAGACCAGTAGACTCATGCGCGGGAACATTTGTGGTACAGTCAGTCAATGTTGGTTAGCCAGATGAGTGGTTAGTATGAAAAAGAAAGCCACACATCTCAGGAACAAAACACATCAGTAACCCCGGTGGATGAAACTCACGTGCTCCGGTTTATTTTTCAACGCATCCAGAGTTTTCCCGTCAAAGTCCAACGCGCTGTCCGTGATCACGACCAGAACTTGGTTGCATAGCGCACTAGTCCGATCGGCACGAGTGCTGTTGTTCAACTGAAATATGCGATATGCATGCAGTTAGATGCGCAAAAAGACTGTCGTGTGAGCGTGTGACATTTTATGGGCAGATAACAATGCAAATAGGGTCAATTCCTAACAGTGCACAGCACCCCTAACTTCGCCATCCTTCTAACTACTTGTGACATCATTCACCACAACATACAAACCACACGGACGGGTCATGTACTAGTTTGAGTTGTCTTGACAAAATTACTGTTTTTTTCATCTAAGGCAGAAAGTCGATTACCGCACCGTCCCAATCAAACAATTTTGTCGAACGCTGTTATTTCTTCGAAATAATAAGGCGAACTTTTGCGTGTTAAACAACCTTCGGAATACAAAGTCACGTCTATGCTGTATGCTGACGCCAGAGGGGAGTCAACCACAACAGGACGAGACACCAAACAAATAGGCGTGAGAAAGTTAGCATACTGCTTGGTTTGACGAGTCGTGTAATGCGTATACTGGGCAAAAAATCTCGTGAAGGATAAATGCCACATTTCAAAGACAAATGAATTTTATTCAATCGCTTCTGAGACACTATTACAAGACGACCGCTATTGGTCGGTTCAACGAGCATGCCTACTGCTGTGGCTGGTTCTGTGGATACTGATTGCGCTGAAAGTATACAGTAGTTGGGGTTCCAAACGTACGCAGATCTGATGCATTATCAGGATAGTAGGCAGGATCCGCAACACGCAACAGACAAAGTTGATTCATGCAGGTAAAGAATTCATATGCTGGTAATTGGTAATTTCAGGTGGCGACTGACTATCGATCACGACGAAGTTGAGAGCCACCGAGGTGTGAAAACTAGAGCAATAAAGCTACCTGATTTCAAAGGCATTGATAATAAACAGAAAAACTTTACAAGTATGGATCGAACAAAGTAGCAGAAGTGGGCTATCGGGAAGGCCAGCGAGCAGAAACGATTAAGTGAACCTCAAGTGTATGACAGCAAGCATCTCCGTATTCGGATTGACGCTTCCTGAGGTATGTTAACCTCTAAACCCCGTGCAAACATTGGGACGGTATCTGAACAACGGAGTCATAAAATTCAGGAGCCCAGGGAGTTTTCCGATTTGAACTTAAATTTTTGAGAAACGAAGGGGAAGTTGGTCGTTGGGCGCTGTATTTGGCATAACTGTACATAGAGTTAAATAGTTTGAACTGGCAAACTGAGGTTCACATTGTGGCGTTGTGACGAAAAAGGCAGCAAGGAGCCAGTAGTAAGTCACTGAGTTCACACAACCCGCTCTTCACAGATGAGGACATTCGAAAGGTTGCGGCCGGCAAACCAGATGGATAGAAGTGAACTGTGCATGCTAAACAAAAGTACCATTGCAAAGACTTATTGCGAGACCTTGAAATCGGATATGTTTACCCGAACAACTGAAGTGATTAACTGGCTCTAACAAATTGAACACACTAAATATCATAGTAAGAATGTGGTCAACTGGTAGAAAATTGAGCAAAAAATTAGCTGTTCCTTGTCCACCAAGTATGTCATGTTGAACTCTCTTCGCAAACAGCTAAGATTATTTTGATTGTAAGATAAAGGAACGAAAGCTTTTAGCTAACTTCGGTAGTCTTAAAGATACTTCAAAAAGTCTGAAACGATAGTTCCATCAGGTGTATCAAATATAGAAAGGTCACACGACGAAGGGAGTCAAATTGTCAGTGGAATTAATGTACAGTTTTCATACTAAAGCCCGAATGGTGCACATGAGAACTCTGGAGCCTATACAAAAAACGAACGTGTAACTGATTATGTACGATGGTCACCCCCAGATACAGAAATCAAATGAAACGTTGACCGAATTCGCATACAACCTTGGTAGATATAAAATACGCAGAAAGTACGTACACATAGTTACGAGTTGCGGAGTGAGACGAAAATCAATAAATTCGTACAAGTGATAATTAACTGCAGTTTTAAAACGCTTATTAACATACTGACTTACCTCATTGAACATATCGATTGCCATAGCGAACGCTCTATCAAATTTTGCATACCCTCTGGCGGTCAAGTTGCCGAGCTCTCGGAAAACTCGCTATAAAGCAGATACAGATAGTAGCTACGAGTAACCCCAGTGACACTCAGCAAAATTTTAATCGAGGTTATGGTCTGAATACAACAAGCATAGAGCGGACAAGTGGATAAACTAAAGGATCGAACTAACCAATTTGTTACGTCTTGTAGCCCGAACAAATGAACGAAAACATGGCGGTGCTGTTTGGTTCATTGTGACCAAGGAGAGTGGCAAGTCATTATCTGGTTCTGGGAACTAGGAAAGGGATAGTAAGGTAAACACAACATGAGATGGCGTCTTAAACTGTTGCAAACATGAAAGCACATTGTAAGAAAAAATACAACTGAGTACACAAGAAACTAAAACTTAAACTATATAGTGTTTTAACTAACAGAAACGTAGTCTGTAAATTTCAATTTTTCGGACACAAATGGCTGTGGTACGCTCATTGTTATACCATTATTTGGCAGTCAGCACGGAAATTAGGGTTCGCAACGTATACTAACCAAATGACATGACATTAAGAGTTTGGGAATCCGTTTGCTCCATTCAAGTGGATAAACCGCTAAAGGTCACCACTTAAATTTTCCTGAAGAAACAGGTGGAAAATATAGTGTTAGTTGGTCTCCTTCTAACCGTTAAATGTCACGTTCGTAGTGAAAAGTGAAGTAGGAACCGTGGCTTGCAGTGTGGCGAGATTAAGTTAGCCGAGTTTGTGGATTGTGCCAATTCCACACGCTTGACTTTACTTCGGATGATCAGTGTCAAAAAGGAGGTCAGTCACAGTTGTGCGAGAACTGACCGCCTCCGCGACCTTCCGAAACGATTTAATACTTGATTTCCGTAAAAAGGAAGGCTACTTACCAGACGTAAGTAGCTAAAATAATTTTTGAAAATAACTCAGTTGGTTGCAGTAGTCCACTGGATGCACGCAGTCGTCCATTCGGTACATCGAAAGAGGTTAGTTGGAAGAATACAACAACCAGTAGGCGAGAAACCGTTGGAGGCTTCGAACTCACGTGAGTGACCGCAAAATAGTCGTTTTCGTCCAGATCCATCACCAGCTTTTGGGCGGACACATTGGCCAACTTCAACGATTGCCCAGTCATACTGCCACTCCTTAAAATGCGGTAAAATGTATAATCAAAAAACCGTTCCACAATCTCCACTGTACTGCACAAAAATGGTAATAGTAAGTTACCTGAAGCAACATCACTGAATAAAATCGTAACCGATTCCAAAAACACACGGTCGTTGCAAGGGAAAGACATAATGATCAAGTGAACAACCGAGTAGCGAGCACGACTTGGTTGCTGTTTGACCATTGGGCTAATTATAAGTTAGAAAACAGTATCCAGAATGAGCAAGAAGGCTGATCAACACAGTTCTCGAAATGCATGTTTTCTATCAGTTCCACAGTGATTGCTCCAGATTGCCAATTTGATTGATTGTTAGCAAGAGAAGGTTGAGTACGTACAAACTTCATCCGAGCAACCCCGATCTCCGCGCTAAGAATTTCGTGTGGACACTCAACGTTCCTCTGCCCAATAACAGTCAAGCTCGCAATTTTGAACAAAGATTACGTAGCTGATAAAAAGCACGCAGTCCCTGATCTCCGTCGACCGATTTCCCCGGTTATTGTATTCGCAATGCTGTGTTGTAACTGGTTTGATAGTCACGTCTTTCAAAATTAGGTCCTCTTGTCAACACATCATTTAACTAGCAACGCCAGTATAACATAAACAGTGCGAGAGCTGATAAGCAAAAGGATTAGGGTAAGAAAAGGCCAGGTGTTGGGGGAACTTCTTGAAACAATAGCGCACAGGCTGATATCCAGTCAAAATCGAGCCAGCCAAACTAACAAGGCCGATACTTAAAATGTGTAACCCTTCATGTGGCAGCCTCTTACGATGGCTCGCTTGAAGATACAACCTGCAGGTCATCGTCTACTTGTCCATATTATCTTCGCAATACACTGACTTACTTTCGATTTGTGTTTGTATTATAAATAAAAACAAATATCGAAATGACTATAACATTTACAACTAGTCTACCACATTGTTACCAAATGTTCCATTTGACAGAAATCAATCCTGCTACTGTTCAACAGTAATCAGAAACCAACAACTTCTAAAATTATTATACCGTACTGCTCAAATTAGAGTGATGGTTCTAACTGTTAGTGAAAACGCTTCTTCAATGCACATCCAAACTGCACCTCAAGTTTTACAGATCATCTCACTAAATTTATGGATGGGTGCGTATAAAACCCCACTACGGTTATTAATACCGCATATATCCACAACAAGCCTCAACACTAGATGAGGAAGTCTACTGTTAACATGTACTTCTAAAACGCTAATGCATAAAACATATTTTATGATGAAGGATAGTTGGATGAACCCAACGATGTTCCGCACTTGTATAAAAGTTCGGTGTTCCGTATGATTCAACACAATATCAAGAGAGAGCTCAGTTCGGCCATTGGACGGACACTTAATCAGGCAGCCACATAATTTCCTTAAACCATTTACCTCCAGGAAGTCAAAATCGAATAAAAATACATCAAAATACACCAAAAACATTGCACCCAAAGCAAGCAGGAAACCTTTTCTACAGGCAGAAGTGTATCAGAAGACATTAATCCGAAAGGTTTTCTTAGACCGTTAAGGCACTGAGGAAGAACAATCTCTTATGGTTGCCACTCTGAAAGAGGCTCATACGCGTCCATCTGTATTTCAAAAGCGACTTAACATCAGAAACTCTCAAATGCAGAGGAAGTGCATACGAATCTCTCACGTCAAAATAGCGCGACTCACTCCCGCAATTGTAGGCAGACTATACCTGAATATAAAGACAATGATATCTGTTCTTGCTAAAAATAAACCTGTCCAA
This sequence comes from Paragonimus heterotremus, assembly GCA_013368495.1. Classification (NCBI taxonomy): domain Eukaryota; kingdom Metazoa; phylum Platyhelminthes; class Trematoda; order Plagiorchiida; family Troglotrematidae; genus Paragonimus; species Paragonimus heterotremus. The sequence continues at coordinate 43,711 of LUCH01003396.1, forward strand.
TATTTTCTGCGTTATTATGCATTACTCAACATCACCGAGGACAGCAATACACAAGTAGGTACTGCTGATGCTTAACTGCCACACAAAAATGAATAAAAAGGCGAGCCTCAGCCAATAAAAAGAAAAAGAGAACGAGGGAACCTAACCACCAAAAATAGCTACGTATAACTACGTCTAGATTCAACGTGTCTACATCCTACAAATAAACTATCGAACTTTAAGCGAAAGTAGGGTGTCGCCAGCAATACTCCTTCACCACGGATTCCAATCCCAAGCATAATGAAACACGCTTGCTTCACGAACAACTCAGCCAAACAACAACAACATTCACGACACTTAGTCAGATCAGTCCCCATCTCACCTAAAGTCTTCAGTCACAGACTCCGTGAGTCGCAAGATCCCGGGAGGCTCGCGGGGAGAACCCGACCTACAGTGGCCAACCCTTTGGCGAACGACTTTATTTCTCCACACCATATCATCATCTGATCACTTTGAGCCTTACGTCAATTGGAGGTAGCACTGGGAAATTGTTCGGTGTGGCCGACGACTGGTTCTCACCCTTGTTGTACAGCCTAACCATTTAAGTCTGTGTGCTATGAAGTAATGAACAAAACCGTTCCCCTAACAATCACTGACAAATAATCGTCTCCTAACCCATTTGTCGCTTGTCCGTTGACGCCACGCGGTGTCAGCGACCAAACACGGACATCGGTGATCAAAACCTGTGGTCGGGTCACGTTTTCAACGCCGAGCGGCCAAGGTTCGCAACCACAAAGTAAGCGCTCTTATTGTCATCTCATATACACAACTCTCAAGCTGTCTATCTCTAGGCGTCTCCTAGGTTATCACATACCATCCTAGATTCAGGATGTGTTATGTTCGATTTGGTAAACACGAGAGACTGTCAACCCGCGACAACTTCCAAAGGAGGTCAGAAAATCGATATGTACCACTAACGAAAACCTAACATATATCGGCTACAGCTTGCACACTAACCAGCTGTTTACGGTCATACAGAAAATGCTCAAACATTAACCAAAATCCGTACGAAGTAGTACTATCATGATGGCTGAAACGATCATGATTACATTACATCATAATTACAATACCACGAAAAGTCATTCGATCACATGAACATCATTAGACCCTCATCTTCTTATCCGTTAACAATAATATTCATGTGCTTTCTTGTTAACAAGTGGTAAGCGATTCATCTCGTTTTCTCCAACAAAGAAGTATGGATTAGCTTTAAGAAATGAATTGGTTTGAGGAACAGCGTTTCCAACGAAAGTATGGCATCGTATTTTTCACAATAACCATGACGTTGAACTTACGTATCGAGCATGATCAAGAGATCCTTTGGTACGGCTGAACCCTGAATGTACCTACAAAAAAGGCGGAACATTCAACAACTATACATGACGGCTGTGTGAAATCAACATTTCAGATTACTGAACAGTCTTGGATAAGTAACTGACTTTATAAAAATAGAAATCAAAGACAAACTTATGAAATAAAGATGTTGCGTATATAAGAGCAGAACAAATCACATCTGCTCTCGGAACAATAAAATCTACCTGACAAAATACGCAAACTATCACGCTGTTACTGTGTCGTGGGTGTCGGGCCTGTGGGCTACGATGAGCCGGGGGCCTATGTTGACTAGAGCTTTGGTCGTACCTGGTAAATCCATATCAGACGGGCTGAAAGATGAAAGTTGGGCAAAGATGCAATTACACCCGTAGGGTTGCATGTTGCATTACATAGGAGTGTTTGGGTGGTGGAAAACGACTTTATGAGCACACAGAAGAACATTTTGCAGTCGCAGCGATGCCACCTTCCAAATAAGGAAGACGGAAACTGGAGAAGGTGCCTTCAAACGAAAAAACACCCTGATTCTTCAACAGTCGACTGTGAACGCCAGTGCATTATCCAACACCCTCGAAGAACCGTGGCTACCAGTTAAAAGCCCGATGTAGCTTTTAAAAAAATCCACTGTGCCCAAAGATACTAAGAATCAGACGTCACTCCACCTCCGTATTAGGTGTGCTTCTCACCATCAAGTGAATCAGGTTCTCCAGTCGTCGACCCCAAATGGGGTCCCCAAGAATACTCCATCTTCTGTAGTCGCGTAGGTCAGGCAGTTTAGTCACAGGCTACGGGTGGAGACCCTCAAGTAAATCCTCCCCCACTGTATAGACCACCAGGAAGTATCTCGAGTTATCGTTTCCAAAAACGTGAGTGAAAATTGTGAGGTAGTGTTTTAAGAATAGGAATCCACGGCGGTATGAAATTAGTGACATAGTTCTGAGGTGGCTAATAGTTTGGTGAGGTACTTTTATATAATCATAATAAACCTTGAAGATAAATTTTATTCAAGTAGATGTACCGGTAGTTTTACTTGGTAAGATAATGATCTTGTTTCAATCCATCTCCACTTCAGTAGTCCCAGTAGTTGTACTAAATCTATTGACTGATATACAACGATCATTTACGTGCTCAGGTTTACATATGGGTTTTGCATACTTTAAATGATTTTCCCAGCATTTATAATCACATCTAGATTACAACAACCAAAACACATGTATACACTAGAAACAATGATATCAACACTTACCATGGTGTGTACCGGATGTCGAAAACATCCACAACTTTAAGGTCCCAGGGAAAAGCTATAGAAAAATAAATAAATCTCCAGTAATGTATTCGTCAAAGATGCAGCAGAGAATGGCCTATCACAACATACGTTTGCCCAGTAGGAGAGAAGTCTGACAATGGGTATACATGATTACACGTTAAAAAGAACAGGGGTAACTAGTGTAATGAAATTGGACTGGTGCAATTTCTTGAATGGGGAATGTTCAACTAATCAGAGCCAACGCATAAACTGTTGCAAACAGGACCGTGGTTGATCGGCGCCAACCAAATAAAAGAGGCGACCAACTGCGACATTGAAATTGTTTATGAAGATTAAAAAGAATTGTTTGAATGCGTGTAGGATTCAAACGCCTGAAATGAATCGAACAACACAACAATAAACGGACCAAACAAAACGTAATGCGTGTCGCTCAATAATAATCGTTAATATAAACACTGCTGGGTACTCTGAAAGGAAGACATTGCTTTTCTGAAAAAACGAAATTGCACAATGCTGATCATACCAGAAATGTTCTGATTTCCCCAGCTTGGTGGCCAAGTATGTGACAACCGGCATTTCTAACACGACGTAGACAAGGTATACGTTCTCCACACTGCTACGTATATACATTCGGCTTTTGATATCAAACATTTGGGTGATTTTTGATAAATGACGATAATCAATCAATCGAGCGATTTCCATCTGCACCTACGTATAATTCACGGTTTCACTTAATTTAGATCTTCAAGCGCTGTGATGACTAACGCTCCTGATGACCTACTGGGCTAATGTAGGTGTGTGATCAAACTGATTGGCGAAAGTTGCAAGATAGATATGATGATCTAGCGTGGAAAAACGAAGACAACCATCAAAAGCTAGGCCAATGTAGGTCAGGTTCGATTCGTTGGCTAAGTCACTCATGACTCAGAAAATCGACGGCCGCAGATGTAAGAAAAGATGGTAACTGATGAAGCTCAGTAGCAGGAATTTTGTTGTTTGGCTGAGTTGTCTGCGACGTAAAACCAATTAACAATGTGGAACAGTGAAAGTTTCGATGAACGTTTTTCTACTGAGATCTTACTTTTGCTTACAACTCAGTTGCTTGTCTGCAACGTATGGGTATCCCACTGGTGAGTATAGAAGCTTAGACATAGATATATTTTCGGAAATATGGTCCTATTTCTTAACCTTCTTGTATCTTAGTTAGAGCTTACTCTACACTCAATGGTGGTTAAGCACCGGTGTAACCCGTTGGTGCAAACAACTCACTGATAGTTGTAAAACAGACACAATATTTCGAACATTATAAAAGACTGGAGAATAAATTGGGTAACGTAGTCCTTATCGATTTACACTGAAAAAGTTCTTTCCCTCACACATTAACCTTTAACTGGCTCACCTCACGTTGGGATTGTTGCACGGAACCTTATTTGTAAGGTATTCATAACCTTTGTGAGGTGGTCTTGCTGTCTGTCGTCATGATATGGGAAGCGACGATCCCAGACGAAAAAAAGCATACACAGTTCCGTTATCCTGGAGGCAACTCAGCTAAGGTGATTTTGAAGAAAGTTCACGAGAGCAGGTTCAGATGATCGTGTAAAGAGTATACAACAGACAATATTGAGATGTCCCAAACGCTCATACAAGGCTTTCTGATGGAAAGGTTGTTCTGGCCGGGAAAATGTTCTTGCGATAAGATAGAGTGCAATCACCTAGAGCCATACGAACAATCGATATCGAAACGTAAACGCAAACAAGTTACTTTACTAAGTCTAAGATACCCGGTTGTAAAGACGTGCCAGAAAATAAAACAAACATACTGAATGGCCTACCTGGATAAACGCGGAAGATTCCGCTCACGCTAGCGAAATAGATGAACCGTAATCCTTTTGTTGTGTTAAATATGAAATCTAATGCTTCTGTCCAAAGCAGTGTATGAAACACGTGAGGATCTGTAAAGAAGAGTAAGGCAAACAATCAGGAGCGTAGAATATTACAAGTTGCTCGTAACGTTGTGTTATTCTCAGTCAGTTTATCAATGTTTGAGTTACAAACCAAGCTTTCACACAACGGAATACCGGTCCCATGAACACTCTTCGCTGATGTCCAAATCCTTCGAAATAAGGTAAAAAGGTGGTGAACTGCAGTACTGAAATGAAGACGGCAATCGAGTTCAACCAATGTAGGTCATAGTCGCCTGCCGGAATAGCCTTCATGACCTATAGAATCTACGGTGGGAAACGCTATGGGTGATGGTGGTGTGAACGTTGCCTTAGAGTGGTTAGGTTGTCCCCAAACTTCAATCTTAAACCTGGATAGTGAACGCTGAAAGGATAGTAGTCTTGCAAATGTCACCCTGCTTTCAAGTTCAACCTAAGTGTTATTTCATTGGTATAGCCACTTTCGTGTTGAGCGCTTGAGTTCACTGATTAGGTTGCAATCTTTCCCCACATTTTTGCCTATGACCTAAAACTTGTGCTATTTGTTATGAACTTACGGTCCCTAGGCATCAGCAATAACCATGTGCAAGTATGTGCATGTCTGTTTGTGGATTATGTCATAGGTAAACCAAAAAAACGAGTTGCCCAACTGACTAAGAAAACACAATCGCACTGGCGCTGGTAATGTCTTGACTAAGACTGGGTGCAGGTCTGGTGCTAGAATGGTATCACGTGGTGAGAGCCTGTCTATGTTAACAGTACGCATGAGAAAGGCTCATGCATTACTGACCGGTCGCAAAACACTCGACTGTATCGGAGTTAAATCAAATGGGCAGCCGCTCATGTACAAGTTTTAGCAGCGGCGCAGTTGCAAATATGTTCCGGCGATCAGAGAAAACTGACGGAAAGCACGAACTCGACTAAGCGCTCAAACAAAAAACGCATGATCACAAAAAAACTGGTGATCAAGTTGGAAGACTGCTTATTTTGGTGGCATTTAACATCATCAAAATACGTGAGGCACAGACCAGCTGTGAAATTGCACGGGTCGATCGGATAACACAGTAGACTTGCCTGGAAAATGTAACAGCTATGACGAGCAGGAAGCCATCCTTTACAGGCTAAGGTGACAGCAGGATGCAGTTCAATGAGCCGTACATAAATAATACCATTTTTAATAACTGGACAATGTGACAAATTCCGATAAGGAGGGATTCAACTTGGATGATCTGGACGATACAAAATACTACTCGTGTGATAAGGGGAGGCCTACTCAGATGTACCATAAAGGATATGTAGGAAGGAAGTTATAGGGTTTGGAGAGCGATGTCAATTCATAAAACATACCGGAACATTAAAGGATTGAGTATTGCCACCAATATTTACCCACGAGAAGGACTCAACGATGTTTTAACAACAGAAGACCTCAGTAGTAGGTTACCGTAACACAGTAGCCTGTCAAAGTTTATTACAAATAATCGGGTGTGCTGTGACCGTTCACTGTCACAGAGGATGAGCATAAGCCAAGTTGCACCTGGAACAGCATTGGGCAAGTGAAAACTGCGGGAACGTATTGCATTAAAACCGTTCTTCGTGAAGCAACAACTATCAGCATGTGACTAACAATGGCGTTTCAACCTCCATTTATCCGTCCACCAACGCTAGTTTGCCTAGGGTGCAAATTAATACTGTACTTTCTCTTATCTAGGATGAAGATGTCTGGCATTGTTTTGCCTGAATGATATTTAATTTTGCGGCATGTGTGTTCTGATTTATTATTGATGCTATGCGCTTCAAGATGTGGAAATTAGGAACTGAAAAGTAGGTACGTCAGTTTACCCATCAGTGTGGAAGCAAATATGAGGCGGACTGGTGGAGAACGTTTTCACACCTCTGTGGTCAAATTGGATGTTCAAATATGAAGTGCACCCAAACTATACATGAAAATGCTGAGGATAGATAATCGAACGTTAAACCCGACGGAAAGTGCGCAGCTTCCATATTCATCTTCAACGCTAAGACGGATAGAACACGATAAACACGCCAGGTTGGATGATTTACCCCCATCGTATATTTCCTCTGGAATGTGAACGCCTGAACGCCCCAATAGCACTCTGAATGGATACAAAGGACTGGTGGTCAGACGTTCATCCGAAGAGTCCAAATTGCGTAGTTTGATGGAATGTGTATCGCTCAGCTAGGTAGATAGACAAAAAATAAATGCGTCATAATGGGGAAGTAGCACAAGAAATCTACCTCGGTATGAACCGAAAATACCTAATCCCATGAACAAGGAAACAAGCTGCAAGCAAACTGGAAGATTACTCAGTAATTCCAGACGAGACTTTTGAACAACTGCACGAAACGCACATCAGCATGTGTGAGTTTATCTCCAAACAAAATGACAATTAGTGACAGGATAAACAGAATAGAAGGACGCAATACATTTTACCCATATATACGAGAACCTGTTAAGTTAAGACACTGCACTCCGTAAATCAAACCTACCTCTAGACAGTTAGAGTAAAACACATCGTAGGTTTCGGTCTCGGATTAGTTGAATGTACCAACTAAAGTTGCAGCTTCGGTTTTCCAGTTAGAAGGAAGGAGCCTGGAAAACCGCTGTTTGAGATGCTGTGACGCGCGTCTCATTTACGCGGAAGAAAATTACTCACAGATGTGTCCAAAATTAACAGGACGGTTTAGAGTAAGCAACAGATATGAGTGACATAAATGCACTTGACTTAAACAGATAGCATGATGTTCATCGGGCTCATAAGCGGGCGAAATGAACTAAAAGAGGAAGTACGGGAATGACTCCAAGGAAGCGCTACCAAAGAGGTGAGAAAATGTTTGAACTGAACACCCCACATACTTGACAATAGACTTCACATTCGGACAGACTTTTCAACAAAAATTTATCAAGGGAAACCAGTAGACTGAAGTTTCGTTCTTGTTGACGTCCGTCAGAATGGTAACTGAGACTTTAACTGTAATCCACTCTCACAAAAGACAGCCCTGTAAGCCATTGTGTCAGTGATATTGCATAGGGCGCGACCGAAATATCACACATAAACGACCAATCACTTTTGCAAGTGGAAACGCCCAGGTTTTCCGATCACCTCGAGAAAAGACACCGGTACTGCCAGTCAACTCTAACCACTAGCTGAGCTTCTTTTCAGAAGAGTGGCTAAGATGTGCTTCTGGATGCAAAAAGAAAGACCACTTGTGAGTGCTTTTAACCAATACTCAATCATCCAACTATTCGTCAACAAAAAACGTAACTGATGATATCGGAATCTCATACACATGATGCTTATCTGGAACATATAAAATTTGAATGAGACCATCGAATTTACGAATATGAATAAACATAAGTATTGTCACTATAGTGACTGACAGCAATTAATAAAATAAATAGGGAAATAGACGTGATAGCTAAAATGCCGTAGCATAAGCACCGTATAAAACAAAACTGAAGCATACGACCGGTTGCGTGTTCGTTGTCAATCATCGGATAAACGCTTCGGTTGAATACCGATAATACTACCTACCATATGAATGGTAAGCGGAGAAGTTTGAAGTTAGTAACATATCTAAACTCATCCACGGAATAAATGTAGTTTGAAATTAAGGGCAAAGGTAACTCGTCATACGGGTTACCAGAAAGAAAAGAAACGATACAATATTCTGCCACTATAAGAAAGGGAAAAATACTAACAGAAAAAAACGACAAAACGTAAAACTAACTGTGAGGTTGGGATTCCATGCATACTTGGAGACCTCTTCTTCGGTCCATGAAACCGCCGTCTGTAACAGATAAAGCAATTACAAATCGTGGGTAGATACATTCCACCCTCGTGTGCAAATTAATGACGGTAAACAGGTCTCACTAGTCCTACCGCATTTATAAACAAAGAAGAACATAAACATCATAACCTACATAACGTTGGAACTCACAATGTAATCAGTGAACAATTACGACTGATCAAACAGAAGAAAAGTTGGTCACCAACTTTCAAACTGTTTGTCACATACTAGGTTCGTAAAACGTCGCCACACATGCTACGTTCCACCAGTAGAGATAGAAGCCAAGAGAATACATCACATCTGATGTAGCACAAACGACTGTGATCAGTCGACAACTCGGCTCTTAACTGAATGCAACGATCGAACTACACCTATCCAGATGATAAGACGTGATAGATGCCATTCGTCGTCCCGTGATACAGTTTGTGAGACTCGACGAGTTAAAATTGGCTAAAATGGGTTAGAACTGCGTAGCAAATAACTCAGTGGGATAGCTGTCACGGAATATACAGGACTGCAACAAATTCGTAGCGAATGATGGTTCAGAACCCGTGTAAAGCACACTTGGAAAGGTGTGCCATCACCGTGCTGAAGAATATACGACATTCACACGCAAGAGCTTCAGCAAGACCGCTTCCGCCGTTGGTTCCATAAACGACCCATACAAGACGACCAAGTTACGGTCTCAGTGACAATGTTGCCCAGCTGAAATGCTGGTCCAATGTTAACCGGTTAGGTAAATAGCAGATGATTTGCGAGTTGTATGAGAACCACCACTTTTGTGGGCTCTGAAGGTGCCTCAGCAAGAGGCTATTATCAGGTGATTAAAACCCATGTGACTCGCACGTTACTTCATAATTACCCTGTTTACTTTATTCTACAAAAAGGCAAACTCGCCGATTCGTAAAAATGGATAATTTCAGCCTCCCAACAGACGTACCTGAGCAGGCGACAATTCTCCCAAAGTTCGGGAATCCTGGAGACACTGCTAAGCTCTGTTTGACAAAACCAAGTTGTACTATGCGAGCGAAGCGGAAAAGACGACCAGGGAACTTGGCAAATGAAGGGGGTTACAACTAGTTGACAACACAACAAGGGGTGCATTCGAAATCACACAGCTGCTTAAACCCAGTGTTTCCACGAGAAGTAAGTAACGGACGCTAAACAATGTGCCAGGGTTAAAGCACAAGAAAAAGAATAAAACCGTTCCGCTGGTTCAGCGGCAGGCAAAACAACGTTTACGGGTGACAAAAAAATTCAGTTTTTTCGCACTCATCCGTAGCATTTCGTCTTCTTTAGTGATGATACGTTAACTGCTCTGAGAGGGCATGGAGACACCACCGACATTATGCACGACAGGAAGGAGTGCATTCAGGCTGATGGACCAACGGTTGAAACTTACTGACCGTACAGGTGAGTGAAGTTGTCGTTGTAAACGGTAAGCACGATGCCTGTACATGGGCGCAGACATTCGAACATTTTTGTTATCCCTCCTTTCATTTGTCTGGCATAGCATTGCAATTGTCCAACAGGAACACACCTTGAATAAGAAGTCGTATGTTATGGGGACGTAGTTACTTCCTCCATAGAGTAAAGTTATGAACTAACCAATCCGCATCTACGGGCCAAACTTCACAGCAAATATGTCGGACCTTGTAACCTGCTAAGTATGTGAAGTTTTCAAGATGATTCCATCAGTGGTTGCTTTGAAGTAAACATGAGGGAATGTGAACTCTAATGCACTACAGTTACACGTCGGAAGTGTATCCAATAGGTACTCCAAAATGTTGAAACTAAATGGCAAAACATATGTCGCCTTATAGTTTTCCAGAGACACGGGGTATCAGATGATCATATGATTTCGTCACAGCCATTTCTTACTTTTGTATAATTATTTTTCAAGAAGCTGATAAAAGTGAAAAACTATATAAAATTTTCTAACAGGTTTTGTTCGCTCGTTTCAAAAACAGGCTAACATCGATATGATAGTAAGGAAGATAATCCTGTAAGACGGGATGACCATGTGACTTTGTTGTTAGACGTGTACGCTTACATGGTATGTGGTTGTGTCACTGCTAGCAGGTTCGTCGCATGGACTCACCAGTTTTGGAATTGTTAGCGTAGTCAGACTTCTGGCTGGTCATCTGATTTTGCTTCTTGTAGCATTACAAGCAGAGACATGCACTACGCCAACCAACCAACGTGGACAAAAATCAAAACTGATCACAAACGTATTGTCAAGCTCCTGGAAAGTCCTACTCGAGATGTAAAGACGCCGGAATTCTCAGACACGCAAAGCTCAATGTACCATAACAGTATATATATATATATATATATGCAGCGGCGAAGTCGAATGATTTGGGTCGACCGACCTGGTCGGTTTGCAGAAAAGAAACGAAGACGACCACACGTGTGTGTTGGAAGAAAGAGGGGAAATACTTTCGAACCTCAAAGCCCCCGAAGATCTGTTAATTCACAAGAACACCTCGGGTAAATAGAAACGAATTAGCAATATCACGTACTACAGTAAGCAGTAAGGCCAAGGATCATATTTTGGAAACGTCCGCTACGACAGCTCAACGAGGTGAGCAGGTGAATCACACAGATGAACAGTGGCACATGTTCCGAAAATTCTGCGATTTTTTGAAATGGTACCAGTGACTGCACGCTGGCTTGGTGAATATCTAATTAAAAATATATGAGACGCCAAATGTTTCTGTGATAGAAGCGTACAACAGCCTTCGGAATGGTTGCTAGTTGTGTGAAGTAAAGTTACTACAAATCTATGCAAACCGTTTGAATTTCAGCATGAAGCGAAATGTGGTACATTGTACACTGGTAACAAGAAAATATCCGATTTAGCGTTTTGATGTCATCTACCATGATTTACTAGTTGATTTTAAAAGTTTATGGGAAAACAGCACTTCTTGTAGAAAGTGTATTTGACCTATGGCAGCAATCCACAGCTGGTCAGTGCAAGGTTGTCTGCGTAATCGATCGTTCAACGGGATGTCCGGCACAGGACAAACTGCGTGGGTGGCTGGTGCGCGCGATATATATCGCATTCAATTGACCGCTTTCCAGCCTGTTGCATTTCATTCATGCGAAGGATGTGTACCTTAGGAAATTCGGGCATATACACTTTCAAGCACACGTGATTTGAGAATTACCGAATTTGAACGATAAAAATCTGTTAAAATCAGAACCACAGGCCGGAACTTTGACAATAATATACTCAACTGACAGGGGTTAACGACAACGTGAAATTTAGACCAGGTGATGATAAAATAGAAAAATGCTAAGACGATAAGCGCACTCTTGCTTCAAACGCCAACATGTGCAGTCGAAGAAGAAAGGTGGAGTGCCATCGAAAGTACAATGTGGCCACACCATAATTTGTAACTCACGAAACCCGAAGCCAAAGTGGTACTTCCAGTCAGTAGATTTCATTACGCTGAAATAACCCAGAGTTCTCATGTGCCGACTGGTCGGTCGGCAAACGACTGAAAACATGTGCAGTGTCAACAGAAAGAATTAAACAGATGCAGAAGGCGATATGAACGGGAAACATGGAAAAATGAGCCAGGAGTTTTTGAAGAGCACTTAACTTTAGAAGAAAATTGGAATAATGAATAGATAGGAATGAATAACAGGTGGCAATTGCGATGGATGAATTTCACCAGGCGCCTTGAACCTTAAAGAGATATAGCTCATGAGATTGAAGACCAATTACATCTGCACCCAGATATCATATTACCAAATTTTGGAGTAAACATAGACGTTGCGACAAAATATACGGTTAATCCATATGTCGGTAACAATTTCTTTATAAGCAAGTCGACAATAGATATTTTCCGTATTAAAAATAAACATGCTTTTAGAAAGTTGCAGACTGAATTTTGTGTGAATATGAAAGTGAACGAGGCATAAAAGTAGTAAAGAAAGAGCCGGTATAAGATAACACAAATTCCCAAATTTCCTACGGTGTCTTAAAACTAATGCTCCCGTTCAAGGTTAGCCAGTCATGTAGATGTCCGGTGCTTTGAGAACCTAGTACGCACTATCACCTAGTCGACAGTGTAGCGGCTTGGGTGTGAAGTAACCTTCAAGTGACTAAATCCCACAGGGTCAGCATTCCATTTGGCGTTTGCTCTGTGGACGCTATGTCACAGCGAAATGAACTGACTGATCTAGTGAAAGGGAAAAAACTAATAACTCCGGCTGAGCATATAGAATTAAGTATTGCGCGCTATTTCAGAAGAGGAAAGAATATAGTACGGGCGAGATGATGGAAACGATGAATGGTTTTATCGGATGAAACAAATGGCAAGCAGAATATTTGACTCCAACAGCATCATCATCAACATCGTCATCACCATAGACAGCAATACACCGGTTGTTCACAATGATGCTTAACTGCCACACAACCACAAAGAAGAAAAAGGAAAGAAAAAAACCCATATGAGAAGAGAGATAAAAAAAGAAGGGGAGGGGACCTAACCACTACGTCTATATTCAAACATACAACATCAAGGCGCCTACACCTTGCGAACAAACAAACGAGCTGTAAGTGAATGTAAGGCGTCATCAGCAAGACAGTTTCCTCACAGCTTTCACTGCACCGCGTCATTAAGTGCATTCACTTCACAGACAATTCGGTCAAACAACGACAACATTCACGCCACTGAGTTCGATTAGCCGTCATCTCACCGAGCGTCTCAAACCACCGACTCTGTGATTTGCGAGGGCCCCGGCTCGGAAGACGAACCCGATCTACGGTGACCAACCTTTTCGTGAACGACTTAATTTGTCTACGCCAGGTCATCATCTGTCCACCTCGCAACTTACGCCAGTCGGCCGCAGCGTCGATAAACAGTGTTGGGTGCGGCAAACGACTAGCTGGCATCCTAAGTACGTGACCTAACCACCTAAGTCTGTGCAAATGAAGTCACTGAACAAAAGAACTCGTTTGACAATCAGTGTCAAACACCCGCCTCCTAATCTCCTCGTTGCGTACTTCCATGCAACAAAAGTGAGTTCCAGCTCACGACTGAATAACAAGGGCATGAATAAAACCACTTCGTGAAATCAGCGACGGATACAATGTCGCTTGTTATGGGGTGAAATCTGTCTTTAGCATTTGTCAATAGCACTTTGATTGTGTTAATGTTGAGAACTGTTTGATCTGAATGGAAGCACCATAAACATGATATTTCGAGGGAGAAGGTGTAATGCAGTCCAGTCGGCAACGACAGACATGCGGGGTATTGGCTGGACAGCGGAAATAAATTAGTGAATGAGCATAAACATTGTAAATGAGGTGATCCATAAAAATTTGCTCCCATGGTTAACAAATGGATAGCCTGTTTCTGAAAAGAAACAACGCGGTACCACGCGTCTGTTGCAGAAACATATGGAGTACACAGCCCATCTTCACCAAGAAGATCAGGGGACCATAAACCCTATAAACAGATACAGGACTAGCAAACCGCCACCGTAGTCTAAAATCGGATGTGTTCACTGGTATATACAACAACAGCTTACATCCAAAAATTCAGAAGAAGATATTGAAGTTAGCTATGACAGAGGAATAGTGTTGTTCTGAAGGAATAAACCGAGATCGAAAATAGTTGTGATATGATTTAAAAGACGAAGGGGGTATATTTTGGCATCTCATTGCTCACACAATCACACTTCACACAAAACGATTACATCTACACTGGTAAACAGTGATAACAGTAGCACTTGGTTGTCAGACGTAGCACAGATTAGATCTATCAATAACGGCTGGAGTATTTCAACATACGTTAAAAAGAAATCAGTATGAATCATGGGTTGTCGGGTGTGGACTTACGACATTACTGATGTGCCGAACAGCGTAAGTGTCACGAGGAGTTTACGAAATTAGTTAATTGATAGAGGAAAGCTTTTACCTCTGGCTGGTAGCTGAGTATAACTAACTTATCAGATTAGGAAGTAACTAACACCATCGACGGATGAGTAAATGCACTGTTTGTTCGAGTTATCGGAGAATACAGCATGCCAAAACGGGAAATTCACCAACCTGCAAAGAGGCCTTCGTCTCCACAATCAGTTGGCTTATCTTAGTAACATATTCACGTAGTTCCACCTGCGCGTCAAAGTTTCTCAAACGAAACGGTCCACTGGAAATCTTTCGTTGATAGAGCTGAATCGGAAAATAACAAATAACAAAGAAACGAAAACGGATCTCAGTAAACTAGAAATTACCCAAACAAATTTGTCATGAACACTGGTATTTTAGAGGTTAAAGAAAGCCCACAACACCTATGCACATCTGGCTTCATGTTAGACTACAGTAGAAGAGAACGGAAGTTTTCGTTTCGTAAATTGTACACATCGTCGGAGTGAAGTCAAACCATACTAAGTGAAATCAGAGAACAGAAAGTGAAGTATAACTCAGACATGGCAATTGTGCATATAACATATAACAGTGTAATGCCAACCTCGGCGTTAGAAGCATACTTCAAAGTCATGTAGATGGTCGTGCTGAATCGAGAATAAGACTTGCACCACTAACATACCTATCGATTTTTCGCTCAAAGTCGGCAAGTGATGACGATGTCACAACAGATTCAAACGGGGTGCTACAGATTGGACATACCATAACATTGAAGAAGTATTGTGTGTACTTCACCTAATTTATTTGATGTTACGGCTTCCGTCAATGACCTGAGAGATAATATGATAAAATAGCAATGTGCCTCACAGGATGCGGCGGCTGATGCAGTATTTTGTGGCCTAAAGTAAGATCGCCTCTGATATTGGTCCCTTGGAATCAAAAAGACAATGGCTGCGCACATCTGTTTGGATGAAGGCCAGAATATTATCTATCATCAACTCAAGTATGTCGACAAACTCTTGATGAATCCACATTTCTTATGTAAAGCTGCAACACGAATCGCACTACAAAGCCTACCAGTACTCACGAGGGTTTTGCTGAAACTGAACGTGTATCGAAAAGACGGTCACAGAATCGACCGAAGTAAGTAGGCATAACCTTCCTGGAATATGCAGCATTGCCGCGAGACAATGCATTTGAGTAAACGGTTTGCGGATTACAGTTGTGACCTCATCCAAGAATCTTGAGCAACATAACTGTCCATGAGGGCAACTGTTTGGCAAGCAACCACGTGTTCACGTTATTTTTATCACATAGACAGTGGTCAGTGGCCTCTTCTAAGGATGGGCTGTAAAGTGGTACCATTTGCCAGAACTTTTAGCGTTCTACGCGATGTCCTCATAGTCTTGATATTCCTCATAACACTTTCAATTGTGATTCACGTATCAGAGGGCTTTCTGAAGCTGTAGTTGATTACCCTAGCAAAAGATGTTTTGATAAAACCGAGGGATTATCCTGCTTACGCAATTGTTAATCATATTTTGAGGTGTAGATAAACCTTGTTGAGTATGCTCTTGGTTACATACACACACGGATGCGTAGAATAACACACATTTTGCAAACAGTAGAATTATAACGACCGATACTTAAGAATGGCAACAGCGGCTTTGAAAAGTTTCACTGACGTATGCAAGTACACCAGGGGAAAACTAAACTTACAAACGCTGCATTGACCAGGGTAAGTTGGTGAAAAAATATCAAAAGATTCTGCAGTGTTGATGACATTTCCCATCCTAATTTAGGGTTACCGGTGATTTTGGCCGACCGTCACCACCATATGCCTAGTGGTCACTACTGTCATCGAATTTTACTTCACAGTAACTGTCACTTTGTTTCTGGCATACGCCCATCGCTTCTAATAATCTTTCACACCTATAATGGATGAACACACCAGAGAGACAAATTAAACATAAATTCACCTGGACCAATTATCCCCTATGTATAGTTAGTGATAAAAGCTACTACAAAATACTGGATGTAGTCAGATAGCTGGGAAATGTGCGTCCACCGAAGAACACAGGTATCGAACATAATAACTGGTTGAGAAATTGTGCTGAAAATAAACTTCTGTGGAGGTTTTTAGATAAATAGATTCAGTAGTTGAAGAAAAACTCAATTCTGTGTTGATTCAAATTAACACTCGACGCGGATGCTGAGAACCACTATCAACCACTCACCAATGGGTCGTCTACTGGAATGTCATCAGCCAAGATTGGCAGCAATCAGACCACCATACAACATATCATCATCATCATAACAGCCATGAGCCTGACCAAAAGGTATTGTGGCTGGGGCCGCCGCTCGCCTCAACAGTGACGTGAAATAGCGTAGGGGAAAACTTTATTAAGAAGGTTGAAAATTATTTAAAGAAGACTAAGCGGAAGAACTAGAAATGGTATGGATACAGGTACACCATTGA
>LUCH01003397.1:1352-25271 GCA_013368495.1 Paragonimus heterotremus
ATCGTTTCCAGTCGGCGATTTGCGTGATTCCGAGAAGCCCATCCAGGCAGGCGACACCTACCCACTTTGCTCAATGGAACAGTCAAGGTCTTCATATTTCGTGACCATGTTGTTGGTTGACCACCATGCGGTTTTACCCAATTGTTGGTGGTCTCAGTATATAGTGTTCGGTACGGTAAACGCTCAGCTGGCATACGGAGAACATGACCCAACCATCTCAAGCTGTGCAACGTAATAAGTTGACCAATTGACCGCGCATCCCGACCGTTCCGGACTACGCACCGGCGAAATTGCACATTGCTCACGCGATCAGTCCACTTAATATGGGCCAATTGGCTGAGACAACGATGGTCAAACACAGCAAGTCTGTTGATATCTTTTTTGTGAGCAGAGATGAATGCGAAATCCTACTTCAAGAAGATCCATTGACTGAGTCTCTTCTCCGTTGAATACCGCAGACAGACAAGTGTCCTAATATTGGTGTTTGTGAATTTGAAGATCCCAGACTACCCGTACGGACCCTTGCCCACTCTTGCGGACACTAACTCGCTTAGAGGTCACTCCTTACAATTTCACAGTTAATACAACAAACTCGAGATTAAATATAACTTCTTCGGTACGGGTCTGCGAAGCCTGAAACCTCCTGTCTGAACTTGTCATGAGTGCTACGACAGTGGCACTATTTCCTTATTCGAATCCTAGCGTGCTTTCTTGCGCATGTTTGTCTGTACATAGTCATTATGCATATTCACCCACATATAGACGTACTTGCTTAGTAGAAGTAGGCATGCATTTATTTTCCGTCATTTTAGCCCTGTGGTACAATCGAGAAAAGTTGTGACGTGCAACACCTCCTCTGATGCCGAGATTCCTTGTCTGGGGAACAAAACCATCAAATGCTATCCTTTCCTACTTCCATCCACAATCCATTGGAAAGCCTTGACTAGCTCATGCGGTTGGTGGCTTGTAGAAAAGTTGGGAAACTTCATAAACGTTGTGTACTAAAGATTCCATTGTTTGGATGCAACTGCGGAGCTTAGATTGACGTCACACCGTTTTTGCCGCGCGAGTGGTTCCATCTTGTAGGTTGAAAGACTTCTGTTGGGAAACTGTTGAAACGTCCAAACAGATCACTAACACTGTTAGGATTATAAAAGTTCGAAGGTCCGTTTGGCAGATATTATTCGCCTTGTAACGACTATATAAAATCTGCGAAAGGAACAAAAACGTAAGCGAGCGTGGCAGATGCAAACAGTTATACCATTATATATAGCAAAATGTTTGTTGAAGCATATTGTTACGGAATCCGGACAGGAGACTCCTTACTTGCCCTCCAACCTTTCGTTTACCATTAACCTTTTCAGATATCCAGAAGCGTGAAATCCTTCCGCTTATACATAACATGTGGAACTAATGGTCAATTACTGGCTCGTTTTGTCTCCTCTCCTAATTTGTAAAGAACGTTTTTGATGACTGTGTTAGAGACAACCTTCGAGTTCTATCCTACCTTGCTCCATATCAGTATCACTGCTGCATGGATCGTTTCTGTACTGCTAACCCTCTAATGACGATTAGTACGTGAACTAACTTAGCAATCACACCCCCAAGTGGCTTTAACCCTCTTGAATTGAACTAAAATCTCGGATTGGGTGGAACAGTATTCATTCGAGGAAACTGCATGATGCTGGCTCATGTGAGTTTGTTGCGGACTGAAACCGCGGAGCTCGTTATATCGAACAACGCTGCCATCCTCGTCTTTATGGAAACCCGTGTCGGAGCGTCCTACGTGTGCAACTTTGATTGACAGTTGTTTATAGTTTTAAACGGCAAAAGACTCGCAGTCACTTACGCATTTTATTTTAGTTTAGAATTTTCATCGTCACAATAGAAATGCATAGTAGCTCAGACCGCGACGGCATCTGATGATTTAGTTATTTGGTAGTGAACGAATAGAACTGTGCTTCATGTATGGAAATAACACGGTGTGATTGCTTATGAATTTGTTTCAATGATGTCGACTGCCTTAAAATTGTCCTGGACGCTATTCACAGCTGATCGGCAATTAACTGTAAGGTCTCTTTTACTGCGTACTAGACCTTCGAATGATACAGTACGTCCTTTCGTGAGTGTCGTACTCTACGCAGTTGTAGTGGACAAGTCCTGCGTTTCTTGGTGATGTTCGATCTGTCCTTATGCTCAGAGAATATCGCCGTTACGAAACACATCAACCATACATTGATCATTTACAACCATCTGTATGGACCGTTCACAGTGGGACAGTTTTCTATTACCTGAAGGTCATTTACATGACCATGTTTAAAGTTTGACATGTAAGCATACATCCTATTTGTCGGGAAAAGTATTGCTATCCACCGCACAATTACGAGTGCCATCCCTTCACGTTTCACCTTAAGCATTTGCCGAACGAACTGAGCTAGGCTGTACATAACAGTCAGATAGTCGCTGTTTGAGGTGGGTTCGACTGATGTGTTGCCGTCTTTCTGATCACGACCCAGTGCACAGTGTTCATCTTTTGATGGAAGTGGTGTAAACGGTTTGGAATGGATGTAGTTGCGAAATATTCCTTGTAACTTCTTTTTCCTGTTTTCCCTATTAGCAAATATTAATGGAGCCTCATTGTGATATATTGTAGGAAGTTTGGCTCATATCTCAAGTCCATTCAGTGATTCTCAACAATCTTTTGAAGGTAGGTAGCAGTTTTTGATAACATTTATATCAACAGTCAGTTGTATTTCATTAGCAAACATGCATATCCACAGTCTGCTTAGTTTCATGCAGAACCTTCGTAACTTAGTGAAAATCCAGTCCACGTAAATGTTGAGTGCAGCTCTGTAAGCCGATGTTCTAGTAAAAAGTAGTAATAATGTTTCCACGGGCCGACAAGTCCACTGATAACAGAAAACCTCCGAAATTGCAAGGGGCCGACATATCCGGATTTGTATGCCCTGAATGCATGCTTCATTTGAACTCATCAGACGCGTTAATCCTTCACTTCGAATCTCAACACAATAACAAAGCGGTAAGTTCCTTCCTCTTTTAAATTAATGTATGGCTCATTATTATGTGATCTTAGTGCACTCTCTGCTGTTCCTTTCATATCCGGCTAACTGCTTGTGGTTAATCGCCCCTGTCGATCTTCCTGTCCAACAATGTCTATATGGTAGTCGAAGGGTCAAACAATCACACATCAAATACTATCTTGACAGTTTTGTAAGTGAAGGTTGACGGTTGTCGGTTGTCCGATTGTGTAGAATATCCCAATTGCAACCATAACACTGTCTTTTTATGACGTTTTAACAGCTGGGATCAATATTATGGCCAGCTTTGACAAAGTCAATCGCACTGGCTGTGAGATTTCGGAAATGTTGCACTGTAGAACAACATATTTAATCGACACAGGCTCACACTCGATTGATAGATGTTTCCTTTTACGTTTTTTGTTTGCAAGACCTACGGCAACACGATTATGTCGTTGTATCGCTGTAGCCTGGTTCATCGATGGTGTTAGACTGAATGAGTTTGTTTAGTCTTGTCTGGTCAACAGCGGTTTTAGTCCAGCGGTAAATTGGACGACTGGTCATTCAATGCTAGTGACCATCACAAAAGTAAATATTACAGGCAGCATAATGCTGTAAGTGTTAGGTCCGACATGCTAATGGCACCATGCTTTGTACTTAGATTGGGAATGGGGCAAATTAGTATTGGGATGCGTACTGTACGCCGGGGTCATGTTTCTCGCTTGATACGTTCACAGCTGGCTTTCAGCTGAAATCAGCTGGTGCCTGACACGAAACACAACCACAAAAATGGGGTTAATGTGGCATTACCTCTAAGATTCTACAAGTAATGTGCCAGATTTCGTAATTTATATGAGATCAATTACGAAGAACCAGGTCTTCGACTGGATTCGAACCAACGGCAAAAAGAACCTACCTAAACGCGTCAAGTGCTCTTCCGGATGAGCTACGAAGTCACGCCAGTAGCTTAGATATGTCATTTAGACTCAGCTACCCTCCCAACCCAATGCGTCATATGGAATCCACCGAATAATCCAGCGGATTGCCCTATAAGTAATATAATTTCAATGCTCAACGATGGCGTTGGTGGATTCCAACGTATACTGATTGGTAAATTCTGTTTAGTTGGTCAATCCATCAGATCATTTGGTTGGTTCCAACTGGTGCACTGGATTTAGAGAACAGTTGAGTTTAAATGTGACATTTTTGGGCTCCCGACGTAGTTGTGTATCTCAGCCGGTAGAGCGCTTGTCGCGTTTAGGCGTGTCGTTTTTGTCAATGGTTCGAATGCAGTCGAAGTCCCGATTTTTCTCACTTAGGTCTCCTGTAAACCTCTAGACCTCCTAACCATTTTTCCTTAGTTGTTGTAATCAGCGTTCATTGGTGCGGCTCCCATGAATACATCTTAAGTGTAACACTTGTTTTTCTAACACTTGTAATCAATGACTTCTTGATATTTCGTTGGTTTATGTAACTGATGACTAAAGAATGACTGATTCTTGTGTATCGTTATCGTAGACTGTTGAACAAGCGACGGACAGGGATGTTTGACTCCGATTACTTGGCACGGAAAAACATGGCTAATCCATGTCGTAGACGGAAATACAGCCTGTGAACCTATTGCTGCGATTATCAGTACGTTGACACTTTGAACGACGAAAACATTGATTTTCATCAAACCTTCGTACTGATTACGCTGCTCATCCTTTTTATCCAACTATGTAAGGTGCGCGAAGTATCGCGTTCAATGAATGGAGGTTATGAAGAGTGTCCGTGTCAGTGTGACAACTGGAAAGTCGAAGAATGACGAATATCTAGTCCTTCAATACTGAGAAGTTAATGGATGTGCCTAACCATACAACGAACGTAGAGCGAAAACCGTAAAAAAATGTCACACGCGCTCTTGAGTTATTTGTTTCACTTCTGTGAAGCCTATGTTTGTGGTAATCTTACAAACTACATTGTATTGACTACTCTCATTATTCCAGCCGTATGAATTCCTGCGCTGGTTTTATATTGTGTAGCTGGTTAGAAGTATTATTCAACACTGGTGTCTGACGGTTAATGACCTGTTTGCACCCAGACAATTGTGGATCCTTTTTGCTTATTTTATTTCCTTCAGTAATCACTTAGAATCCTTCGAGAATTTCACTCCGCACTATTGCGAACGGAAATCTCATCAAAATTACCATTTCATGGGGATCGTCGTCAATTTCTTCTGTACATGTTTGTATCTTACCTTGGCATCATTGTCAAGCTCACACAGTTGGATTTAGTGAGCATATCCATGCTCATTAGGTGGTATTTTGTGGGCCTTGCTCTATTATGTATGCCCTAAACCAATTCGCAAAACATTGCTATTTTGTGAACAATCGGACGGTTGATGGTGGTTGTCAAGGTTTTATCCGATCCGATCGAAACAGTCATTATCATCTAGATGTCCTACTTGACTTTAAAACCGCGTGTGCGGCAGTATTGAGAATTCGAACCAGTGACTTACTCAGTGTTCCTTGAGCCAAACCGGCTTATTACCAAATGTGTGGGTTCCTAGGATCCTCGACTCTGAGAGGGATACCTTAAGAAATCTCTGTCTCAAGTTACTCCGTATATTAGGCTGGTGAGCTACGGATTCCAGATAAGGCCTTTTAAACAACTCTTTTTGGAACCTAAATGGTTCAGCGTTATCTGGAACTATCGTTATTTTCACAAGTATCTGAAAGGGACTAGGGGATAGTTGACGTTAAGTTGGTATTCGTATTGTAATTATGATTCGTTTGTTTTCAGGATTTCGGGGGAGTGAACTTGTCCCATCATCATAACTAAAACTCGCTCTTCAACCTCTTTGTAGTGTTTTGATTGATTTTAATCGATATTTACAATTTGACGCAAGTATCGTTAATCCGATATCTCAATGCATTTGATATTCTGGACATTTAACAGTAACCTTTCTCAGCCGCAGGAGAAAGCTGCTCTGTCTGTGATCCTACAAATGCGCCATCGGTTTGAGCGAGACATCACTTCGTAGCTTAGGTTCATCAGCATTTGAAGGGACGCTGGGAATGAAATAAACATCCTTATATGCAGACTAGAGCAGTCCTCGTCTATTTGGACCAGTGCTGGCGATAGACGTCTCCGTCTGCCTTGAAGGTCGTGTGTACACAGTTCCTACCTTAATGGCATTGTTACTGTGTAACTACGAAACGTAGTTGTTCAGGTGGGAGGGCATAAATCGCCTCTGCTTGTTTTACTATCAATGTCTACCTTCATTTGCATGCATCGAATGAGATCAAGAAACAAACACAAAATAGTGAAAGTCAGACGGTTCCATTTGATCAGTGTTTTATATTTCGTAGACTTAGAACCAGCGTTGCTTGATTCCACTTGACTGTACTTAGGATAACCGTCGAGAGCTTAATTACAGACTGACCAAAAGCCTTCTCAAATACCGCGAGCATCACTTGGCTTAACAATCGAAAGCGATGAAACAGGCCTTTTTATTCGAAAGTAGCCGAATGCTGTTTTTCTCAATTCGTTGATGTGCCTTCTCAGTGGGTTCAAGACCATATTTGAAGGTCCTTCTGTTAATAACAACCAGTTATGCCGAACTAGCAGGTAGGCCGAGTATTTTGAGGAACAGTTCAACTGGCCCCAACCGGCTCATGTAGACAAGCGGATAGAAGTAGTCAGTTGCGTTCCAGATTGTGCCCCGTCGAAAATAGAAATGACTCAAGGGTTAGGTTGTTGCAGCACTGCAAGGCTCCTGGACCAAATCTCTTCTTTTCAAAGGTGCTATAGAGAGTTTGTTACCAGAACCGACAAAACTCCTCCAGATGGTTTAGGGATCTTGGGACGTAGCTCGTGCGCTTCGACGAAATACAATAGGTGCAAGCAATTTCAACGTAATGTGGACCGTGCTAATATTTTGGTGGTCTGGACACGAAATGGAAGTGGTTCTCTGACTTCGAAGCAGAGTCGTCAGCTTCTTGACTAAATCCGCACTTCCGTTCATAAACTAGGCGCCAGGAATTTTGTTTGGATAGGTTGTTTTATGGCATTTCGGAACATGACCTAAACAGGGACTTCTGCTCCCGAAGAAGAGAGAAACATAAACAGGTCATTGAACAAACGGAAGAGCTGGTGCGAGTAGTCAATCGAACCGATCGATAAACTGCCCAGCCTAGCGTCCTAAGAGTTGTGCTGGATTGTTGGTTGCTCACCATTGCTTTTGTGAAGTGACTTACTCACATCTGGCTTCGTGCTGCCCGTTGCTGGGATCATTATCATAGACAGCAATAAACCAGTGGCTCTCACTGATGTTTAACTTCAAACGACCATGAAGAGAAAAATAAACTTAGTATAGGAAGAAGAGAGCAGAAATAGCAGGGATCTTACTACTAAAGCAGTTACGTCTCTATTTCAATAGTCAACATCAATTTGCGTATATCCTGCAAACAAACAACGGAGATATAGTTGAGAACAAGGCATTATCAGCAAAACAGCTTCCTTACGGCTTTCATTGTTCCGCGCCACCAAGTACACTTATTTAACAGAAAACTCGGTCAGACAACGAAGTTCACTTCAATGAGTCAGATTAACCGCCACCTCACCTAAAGTCTGCAGCCACCACCTCTGTAAGTTGCAGTTTTCAGCCCTGAAGGAGAACTTGCCCGATAATAGCCAACGTCTAGACGAACGACACCAAGTGATCATCTGTCCACCTCACTGTTACAACCCCACCTGATAGAGAGAAAAGACAAGACCGCGAGCAGTATCTCTGTCACGAACGAACGCGACGATATTACAGAACGGTACGAAAATCAGAACGCAAGTATCGGATTCCGACTCTCGCAACTTAGAACCCCCCCCCAACAAATGAGGAAAAAGATGGCCTTCAAACGAGCTTTATTTACTGCTCAGCCCGAGAGCAAAATAGCGGTTTACAGCAACTGTATTTATAGGTTTTGGGCGGTCTTGGACCTAGGTCGCCGAATGAACCAATCAGAAACGAGCACAACTTCTCGGACGTTCCAGAATTCTGACGAGGGTTCAAATTTCCAGAAAAAGAAGAATCCATTTTCCTTGGCAAATAATGCGGAATTTTAGGAAAAAGTGCCTTTTGTCGACACTCACATCGTATGCCAGTCGGCCGCAGCGTCGATCGAGTGTTCGATATGGCAAACGACTAGTTGGCATCCTGAGTGCATGGATTAGCCATCTAAGCTTGTGAAAATGTCACGACTGAGCAAGTGAACTTGTTTGACAGTCACGACCAAATACCCGTTCCCTAACTTATTTGTTACTCAGTCGTTGGTGGTCAAAGCCCTGAAGAGGATTCGCATCTTCTGGCCTGAGCGGCCAAGTTCCGAAGGCGTAAAATGATATTGCTTGTAGTCACTTTATGCACGCGACCCTTAAGCTTAGGAGAGATGCCTCTTTGCCTCCAAAGATGTCCCAGATTGGCGAGTGCCGCACTAGTCCTCATGACACGAAGCCTCGTTTCATTCCCTGTAGTTCCGACGCGTCTGATGCATCTTTCTAGATGCGCTAACCGGCCAGCAACCTCCATAAATAAATTATCTTACAATGAATCTGCGTATTCACAGCAGTTCTTCAGAACCAGTTTGCACTTTAGAGCTGAAATGCGCATCCCAAAACACTTAGCAGAACGCGAAATGGCGTCTAGCGTTGTCTGTACAGCTTGAATTTGGTTAATCAACAACACCTTATTGTCAGCATAATCTATATCAGTCAGTCTCCCACCAGGTTGGGGGTCTAAGCCGGTGTCTTGTGAGTGCTACAGGCAGTCCTCCATTATTTCGTCTACGACGGAATCAAACAAAAATGGTGGAAGTTTCCAGCCTTCGACATACGCCGTTTCTGATGCTGAAACTTTGAGACAATTAAGCGTCAACCCTAACCTGGGCGGAAGTGCGGGGATAAAATGCACCGATATCGTGTTCATGCATTTGCTCGGTACACTTGCGTTTAAGCGACTCTGAAAGTGTAGATCTATTGACTGAGTCAAATGCACCTTTATGGTCGAGAAAGGCGACAGTTGTAGGCCAGTGACACGTATGTTTCTGTTTTCCTGATCCATGGTGAAACCTTTGTTGTCTGTCTTCCGAGCTACAGTGAGCCCACGAAATATAATAGATGTTAAATGCCTAGTAATGACCGGGGCCAGACTCATTCTCCTATGATTTTCGCAAGAGCGCCGGACATCTTTCTTGAATATAGGAACGATTGTCAGGTGACTCCACCAGAAAAGAATGTTCTCTGTCGTCCACACAAATTGAAACAACGGAGCCTGGGTGTCTACTAACGCCTCCCACCTTCTTTGAAAAGTGATGGCACAAGATCATCTGGGCCAGCAGCCATATTATTCTTGGAAGTCGAGCCGCAGTTGTGAACTTCAGTTTCAGTGGGTGGTCCTAAATCTAACGACTCGGGTGTTGCATGTTAAGTTTGTCACGGTAGCACAGTAGGTACAGGAGGCTAGCTAGATTGGCCCTTAGAGTGTTCTGCCCAGCGCTCTGGCCTTTTTGATTTACTATGGATGGGTATGCCATCCGTCTCGTTGATAGCTTCACTGACGTAAGGTTGCTTGGGACCAGTAGCACAGATAAGCCTGAGGGATCTGCCGGTGTTCCCTAAAACAAAAATGGTTCCCATTTCTTTATCTGTCTCCATTGGCCTAGCCTCGCGACCAGCG
Organism: Paragonimus heterotremus; assembly: GCA_013368495.1. Classification (NCBI taxonomy): domain Eukaryota; kingdom Metazoa; phylum Platyhelminthes; class Trematoda; order Plagiorchiida; family Troglotrematidae; genus Paragonimus; species Paragonimus heterotremus. Next base: position 11,103 of record LUCH01003397.1, read on the forward strand.
ATCTGGGTACGCTTCAGCTTCCTACGAATATCCTTCCAAAACCTGTTATGTGAACTTTCAGGAGGAATGTTTCGTCGGGTGTTTGATAACTCTAGAGATTCCTGTGAGATTCAATGTTTGTTTAACCCACGAGCCACTGTGTCGCTTACTACACTACCTAGCGCGTAAAATTTGAGTCCAGTTTCTCAACAGCCAGCCGTTGTTAGTGAGGTCGTTGGCCAACACATAGGCTACCCAAAATGCGGTGAGTTCGATCAAGTGTGGGTGGTTTTCAATTTTGAATTATATCCGCTCTTGGCTAGATTATTCCAGCGAATATCAGAAGGTTCGAGTGATCGTATAGAAACCTAGCTTTTGGCAACTGAACGGGCAATTGTGTCCCACTAAGCAGTACCAAACTTGTGCAGTACATGTCGTGTATGTGGTTGGTGTAGTTCAGTTTCGTCCTGTAGTTGGATTTTGGGGCTAGAGACAAACACACTCAGGTTGATGTTGAACACTGGTGTCCCTGACTGCTTCAGTGCGTTAATGCGTGTTTGGCGACGAAGTGGCATCCCATCAAAGTATGGAGTGAACTTCAGGTATATCATTACAGGGTCGAAATTCATATGGGTGCTACAGACTGACTTCACTAACGAATTGCGACCTAGAGTTAGTGGTTTAAGTGTGCTGGAACTATCTGCTAGTATTTCCTTACGCGACGGTACTTGGCATTTCATTAGTTTCTTCAGCTAACTTTATATTCTGGTGGGTTATCAGCTTGTACTCAAGATCCTTTAGAGTATCCCTCCTAACGTTAATTTGTTGAATGAGTGCTGACGGTGTTTTTCACTCAAGCCCTCATATAACCTATTTTGAAAGCATATCGTTTTTTATTCTTTGGTTTTGCAATATCAGTGCGATGAGCACCTCACTTGTTACCTCTTAGCTGGTCTGAGTGATCTAAATTAGACAGTTATTTCGTTTCAAACGTGACTAATTGGTAACAGATTTGTCCATTCGTTGGGTTCCAGTGATTTCCATGTTTAAACTGATCGCACGTTAAATTCCTCCTCGTGTGGTCTTTCTAGACGTTTCTTTGTTGTTACTTAACAAATGCTGACTGCCGAATGGCTCCTCAGTTAGATCGAAATGAATGCGAACCTCCCGGTAAACTATAATCTAAAGAAAATACGGGATACTTAATCGTACTGACCACCTAGTTTGCCCATTTTCATTGGTTGATCACTTGTTTAGCCTCATTGAATCACGTGCTACTTATTTTTTCGAACTAAGTACGCTGCCCAACCAGCTGACCGTTTCTCATGTTCCGATTGGTTTTACCGTGTTGTTCGTCGTGTTCGATCGCACCGGGCAACACACATCGTCGTTCAGTCACTTCCGTTGATTACTGTCGATGCATCCGATTGTGCTTCTTGACATGAATTTGTGTGCAAGTGCCAATCGGCTAACAGTACGCTTGCGTTCTGTTCAATTATAGGAACGTTTCGGACAAGAGCATTCTGGAGAAGATCCGAAAAGTTTGTTGTTTTATTTCTATGCTTGATGACTAGTTACGGAGCAACGATGCCATTTACTGGATGAAATGTCTCAGCACAACAGCACTTTGATCAAACGTATTTCTGTGGATTCCAGACGAATGCGTGAACTGGTAAGTATTCTAATTATTTGTCGCCCTCTGATGCTGGCAGAGGGCTTTTCGTATATTCTACGTACTTTCCTTAATAATGTTTTCAATTGATCTTGTTAGATCGACTTAAACCATTGCGCTGATGTTACTTGAAAATCTCGCAAACACTTGATCCCAGTAGCGAAGTGGTGGACAGCTGTTTCGACTCCATTCGGTATCATCAACGCCACACACTAGAGCACCACCCCTGTAACCCTTGTGTAATGATAATAATAATCGTAATAATAATACATTAGCTATGGGAACCATCGTCCGCAGGTGCTGGTACCTACGTTTCTGTGGCTCATCTAACAACGTCTCTGAGCCTAAGTATTGCGAACCCTCAGGTCTTCAAGTGAGAGAACGTGGATAAGACCAACGCCAATGTTAGTGTCGATTGTTTCTCGCTTTGGTGCGATGTTATTGCATAGCCACTTCAGTATTACTCTTGTGAAACAATTCTGATTCATGCGGATAGATTTTCCTCTCCGTGCCTTACGAGACTTCGAAGGGAGAAAGAAAAGGATTATAAATCAAAGGAATATCCATCTGTCAAATGTATCTTAAAATCCATCATATTTGAACTAAATCGTTTGGATTCTCTGTACGCCAACAAAATTGTGAGTAACAAAAACTGCTGGGAGGTCTGACAAATCATGAAAAGGCTTAGTAGATTGAACAATTAATCCAGTAAACTCGTTGTTGACGCCGAAGAGCCCAACCGTAATTTTGACAGCCCCAACAGAATTTTTACTTTCCACTGGCTCTTCAGCTTCGATCCAGAGGTCAGCTGTTTTCAAGGAACTTATCCGATTATTATCAAATGAAGCTAGCGGACCTGACGGCCTATCATCGATTGTTCTTAAGAAGTGTGCGGAATCTTTATGCTAACCACTAGCTGAGTTATTCCCTCAATGTTGCAGTCAGTGCAAGATTGCTAACTGTTGCAGGATTGCGCGCATAACGCCAATTCCTAAAAAAAGTAATGGCTAATTTTTGTCCGATCTCCTGTGCTTCACAACACTGACAGTTTTTGAAAATTCATTCTTGCCCAAATGGAAGATCAGGTGAACATCGTAGATGCCAGGCAGTTTGCCTACCGTTGTTCACATTCAACCCTGGATGCGTTCGTCTACCTAGTGCATTCCATTCTGTCATCGCTGGATGGAAAATCAAGAGCCGTTCGCATGTGTTTCTTCGACTACCGAAGAACGACCAAGCTGAGCATTCAAGTCGCCTGCTAGTATGATACCAGATTGTTTAGCTCCGGCTTCAAAAGGCCGACGAAGGCGTCGTAGGATGCATCTTTGGTGGCATCCGAACAGCTGTCCGTTGGAGCTTACACCGATACAATGAATATACAGCGCTTTTGGATTTGCATTGACAGACTTTAACTGATGTATTGAACCTTACAGCGCATAAACGACAGTTTACTAGAAATCAGTCAAGCAAACATTGTTCTGCTCTGGAACTCATTGCGATTTCCACTCCAACTTGACCACGAGATTCAGCTTCGGGGTCACCAGAAACCCTGAGAGCAAAGCGCTTAGGTTGACAATTATCTAGAGGTGAGCTCAAACGTGTCCAACACACTGCACACACCAAGCTTCAGACTTGGGAGAGTACTTGATAGAGCGAGCAGCTTGCTGACTAACTTGTCGGAGAATGTGGACATTGTGGGTGCCAATGTTTATCAGCAATCTTGACCTCAGAAAACAATTATCGCCCGAAGGTACATTGAAAGTAGAAGACATGGAGGGTAAAATAATAGGAGGGAGTTGTGTTGAGTGAATAATGTCACTGTCGAGAGAACGATGACTTCTGATACTTCCCGGTAGTTTATGCCGCGGAAGGGGGTTGACTTGATGGACCCCACCCCGAGTCTCTGACTCAAAAGTCTGACCTGCGAGACAACAGAATATAGGGTTTCCTTGGGGAACCCTACCCGAAACCAATGACTCAAGAATCTGACTCACTTAGCAGTGAGGGACTTGTCTAGCCCGAGGGCGCAATGAATAAGACATTGATATCTGATTCTGAGCACTGCTGCGCGCGGTGGATGTACTCGAAGCTACATCAGGCTTTTGGGAGATACTAGATATTTTTCGACCGTATTGGATAATAAGCCGGCGGTCACGGTCAACCGTTGGGCGTTCGGAGTGCTCTTTGCTTGAGGGCATCTTTTATAACCCCGTTCTTCCTGATTCAGAAAACAGCAGTGCCACAACTATAAAAATAGTTCTGCTGTATGCCCATAGGATCGTGCCTCATTGCCTAAGCACTCCTACGCAGTCAGTAGTGCGATATACAATCATACGAGTGTAACTGCTTTTCGTCTGACTGCTCCTTTTTGGCTTGTCTGACAAGGTTGCACCTGGTAGGGCTGAAATCCTAGTCAACATAGCCCTCTGAATCAATGTAGTGCATAAGCCTGACCATCACGTCGAAGTGGCATAATAGGCCAATACCCTTTTTAGCTGACCTTTCCTTATGTATTGTTTCATGTGTTGAATTTTAGAGAGTTGTGCGAGGTGCAGTGAATTCCGTACGTGGATATCGCATTGTTCTTATTAATATACAACCTACCTCTCGTTTGGATTTGTTCTCCGACGAGTTAGTTGCCCAAAAGGCAACTACTGAATGTGAATCATCAGTAAACTGTTATTTTGGTTGATAAATCTCCGCCACTTTAATGTGGTAGATAGTCTATGGGTGAGTTATATGTGTGTTCCTTTTGGGGAGTACTAGCATACGATCGTCACTTCGGATAGCGCAGGTTGATGGATGCCGCCATAGCCTTTTTAGTGCAACGGATGGTCACCTCACTTACACCTCTGTCGATTCGTTTCCAACTTTTTGGTTTGACGGACCTGTTCTTTAGCCAAGACGTGTTCTCACGGAACTTTTCTTGTCTATCTTTGTTACGTTCCGCAAATAAGAAAACAATGTAATCCAGTTTTTGTTAAAATAATGTTTGTTTCCAACCCTTCAACTGCGATTTTATTCGTTCAACCAGCATTGCCATTATTGAGCGCCCTTCATCAAACGGGCAAGATGTAGCTGTGGTTTTGTTCTTCATGCATTTTGTTCTCTTGAAAATCGTTTATGTGTCGTTGGTGTCGAAACACTCCACAGTGTTTGTAATCCCAGTTACAGAGGAACGTCTGCTTCTGTCATTCTGAATTGCATAATTTGTACTCTGCATTGGTTGTCGCTGGCGATCCCATCATTACCGGTGGCGTCGTGATTTATCGATTCTGGTTTGTTTCTAGTGGATAATTTTCCATATTTCGACACTTTCTTCATGTCTATTCCTCTATTATAATATGTGCAAGATAATATTCTCCAGTTCTTATCTCTAATCACCACATTTTAGGAGAACATAGTTGATCTTGTGCTGCGCGGGACCCCTCTGCCTCAGTGCTTCAGCTTCAGGTATGTTATCATTGGCAAGTATCCCTGACAAGGTTTTAGTTTTCATTTTTGTGTACCTTGGATCTCCGCTATTCATCGTCTTGCTTTGAACGAATCGCGTTTCAAACCTGGTTCCAATGCATTTCGTTGTATTCGTGTGGCGTGTAGCAGGTTTACGCATGGGTTTGTGGACCGTTTCTCTATCAGATAGTTAGGGAAGTTCGAATAAAGTGTCTTGTTTCGTAGGCGCTGAACAGATTCGAAAGAGTAACAGATTTGTCTCAGGTTTGTAAAAGTTGTGAAGTTGATTAAGTGAACGCAGATAGCACATTCAGTTTTCGTCCATAAGCCGTTTGAAACTGCTAAAAGCGTAGTTTCTGTTTTATTTGTCCTAAGGATTTCAGGGGTTGTTTTTCTTTTTCCGTGCCTTGTTTCGTCGTTGTCCCCATCTAATAGGCCGGGAAAACATCGGTTCATCGACCTTTGGTCTAAATAATGAGAATACAAAAGCCCCTTGTAAAGGAACAGCTTCACATATCGAGCTCTTGATAAGGCCATACACACCTTCAGTATGCGATATAAAAAATTTCCCCTAGTTGATGCACTTCACATCCTCTAAAAAGATCCCTGTTATGTTCAGCACTATTGCGGACAAACCCAGTGATATCAGTTTTCGAGAAAGTGAAGCCTAACGTTTTTGATGACCTAGATAATGTATTAGCCGTCCTTTTTTGGAACAAGTTAAGTGAAATAGGAGAATTATAATATGTGTAAAAAGCAGTTTTCCGGGTTCCATGACCATCTTTTCAAGTGTCAATATCTGGCTGGAAATTTTAACGCAAAAGGGGCAACAGAATGGCTCAACTTCTCATCGGACGCTTTGTTAGAAGAAACAAATGCAGTGCATTCTCGGAGACGGTTCAGTAACTGCGCCTTCCACTGGATGAACGGCTGTTGAATGTAGCTTTAACTTCCATAAGGTAACTGCGGCGGTGAGCATGAGGCTTGGTCTCAAAGCTGTTCATCAACCAAGTAATGTATGATGCTTGTGGCATGTTACTGCAGCTCCTACCATCAAAGGACCGCTCTCATTTCATTCATTGCCAGAAGTCATCGTCATCAACGACAGCCATACATCCGTAACTCACACTGATGCTTAAGTGGCATACAGTGATGAAGAAAAAGCAAACTCCCGCCGACAAGAAGAAACGGAAGGAGACCTAACTAATGAAATCAACTGTCCACATTCAAACATTCAACACCAAGCGGACTAACCATTGCGAACAAACAGCGGAGGTATAGTTGAAAACAAGTCATTATTAGCAAAACAGCTTCCTTACGGCTTTCATTGCTCCGCGCCACCAAGTACACTTATTTAACAGAAAACTCGGTCAGACAACGAAGTTCACTTCAATGAGTCAGATTAACCGCCACCTCACCTAAAGTCTGCAGCCACCACCTCTGTAAGTTGCAGTTTTCAGCCCTGAAGGAGAACTTGCCCGATAATAGCCAACGTCTAGACGAACGACACCAAGTGATCATCTGTCCACCTCACTGTTACAACCCCACCTGATAGAGAGAAAAGACAAGACCGCGAGCAGTATCTCTGTCACGAACGAACGCGACGATATTACAGAACGGTACGAAAATCAGAACGCAAGTATCGGATTCCGACTCTCGCAACTTAGAACCCCCCCCCAACAAATGAGGAAAAAGATGGCCTTCAAACGAGCTTTATTTACTGCTCAGCCCGAGAGCAAAATAGCGGTTTACAGCAACTGTATTTATAGGTTTTGGGCGGTCTTGGACCTAGGTCGCCGAATGAACCAATCAGAAACGAGCACAACTTCTCGGACGTTCCAGAATTCTGACGAGGGTTCAAATTTCCAGAAAAAGAAGAATCCATTTTCCTTGGCAAATAATGCGGAATTTTAGGAAAAAGTGCCTTTTGTCGACACTCACATCGTATGCCAGTCGGCCGCAGCGTCGATCGAGTGTTCGATATGGCAAACGACTAGTTGGCATCCTGAGTGCATGGATTAGCCATCTAAGCTTGTGAAAATGTCACGACTGAGCAAGTGAACTTGTTTGACAGTCACGACCAAATACCCGTTCCCTAACTTATTTGTTACTCAGTCGTTGGTGGTCAAAGCCCTGAAGAGGATTCGCATCTTCTGGCCTGAGCGGCCAAGTTCCGAAGGCGTAAAATGATATTGCTTGTAGTCACTTTATGCACGCGACCCTTAAGCTTAGGAGAGATGCCTCTTCGCCTCCAGGGATGTCCCAAATAGGCAAATACTGCCCCATAAATCGCTCAGCCGTTTGTGGTTGGTCTGCAAACCGATAGGCATCCACCACGATCTCAGAAGGGGTTGTAAAAAGTTGTAAGGTTCCCCGCTGACCGTGCTGTTTGCTGATCACTGACTTTCCCGTTCTAGCTGAACCATGTTGTATCGTTTCGCATTCATCCTAAGCAGTATTGCGTAAATCCCGAGTGTTGTCATACCGCCATAAAACCGTATTGCGTGCATTTTAAATCGTGTATGGCATTTCTCTGCTTTACAACTTCGCACCTGATGTGTATCGTTCTGTTGTGGGGCGATTTGTTCTGTTTTTCTGGTCTACGCTGAATTGGTCAGCGTTGTGTTTGTGTTGTGTTGCGGACCACCAACATTACTAGTGCAATTATATACCACGGCTTGGAATGGAATTGTGGTCATATTCTCAGTGGACAGCCTTGCTGTCCCTCGTGCCATTGGCTTCTCATTGAATCCGGCCGAATGTCGTATGCAGAAGCACAGCCACATTCACTTGTGAGTGATATTCTGGTTGCCCAATCTCCTCGGAAGGAGCCACATCGACTGTCGTGTTAACTCCAGCCGATGATCTGACCACGAGGACATATTATCAGTGTGAAATCACGAAACTGAGTATGCTTGCTGAATGTGGTTTTAACTGGCTTATGAGTAGTTGGGAATTTTAATTCCTCCGGTAAACATCGGTTGCAACTGGTCGTTATTTACAAGCATTACTAACGAACGGATCCCAATGAGCCTTTCTGTATGTTGGTTCCATCGTGCCCAATTTGAGATCTGTGGTGCAACGGTCACCGCGACTGTCTCCTGAAAGCTTGCGCAAAATTTGACTCCTGGTTATGACAAGGATATGTATTACTGGTAATTTTCAAAAAGAGCGAAACTCGGGTTTGGTTCTCCTTTTCAGTAGGGACTGGTTTTAAATGGTCTACACTGATGCAAAAACTGCGGTCAATTGTATTATGTTATTATACATCATGTGTATTATTATGTATTGTGATATTGCATTATACCAGCTGATTTCCCTCACTGCTTATCAGAGTCACAATCCTTCCTGTTTGTACACGAGTTGTGCTCAACTCGCATGAGTCAGACATGTTTGTAAAGTACATCAACTTGATCTGCCCTATTAGTAAAGTTTAACAAAGCGTGTGAATTAAATTTCTTTCCACGTGAACCGACTCGGATTGCACGTCTTGTCTGTGTACACGTTTTGCGATTGATAAAAATGCATTAACTAACTGAGTCACCTCACATACTAGGTATTCTGATTCTGCTGTTCCGATTTACTTCAGGGAATCCAGTGTATCGATTTGTTATGTTTACTAGTGTCTTAGCAGTGATCATTTATGTTGATTTTGGTGGTCACCGATCATTAATGCGGTCATCGTTTCTCACGTTACCACGCTTATACTTGTGATCAGTCGGTCATCGGTTACACACAGGCCGCTCTGTGAAATTCAAAGCCTTTACTGATTACCGGAATATTCGACTGGTCGTACGCATGATAACGTGGGAAATTATAGCTGGATTGGTAGTTGGTATGCGAGACAACTTGGCAATAGTGTGATATGACTTAGGAGCGAGAGGGAACCTTGTTCTCTCCAGATCAGCCACAAACAGATGGTCCATTTCAGTCTAAGGTGGAACAGCGTGCAACAACTATGTTGAAATAACCGCTAGCGTACATGACGTAAAAGAGGTATAGTTTTACGATGGCAGTTTTCGGATTTGAAACACTGTTGTCCCCCACTAAATATGTCGTCATGTAAGATCACGTGATTGACTAATGTTTGATCACTAAAGTTTTGCTCGTAGGTGCTTACGCGTCTGAATGTCTCTACTGCATTTCGCGTGTGTAGTTGAAAAGGTTGAACAAAATGATGCTTAAGCATACATCTTACACGACCATCTTTGCGTTCTTTAATATCTAAGTTGTCTACTGGAATGTCGAGTGGGTGTGTATCTTGCGACACTGTGATCTCCTGCCTGTTTTCAGCTTCCTGTTTCTTCCTGTCCCTTCTCGTCGAGGCTTAGCCTGATTGACTTTTTGAAATCCTGTTAACCTAACCACTTTTTTGTTCCATTGATATACGGAAGTATACGTTCTGTTTTTCTTACGAATGTTGACTTTTTTTCATACGTTACAGCAACGAACAGTTGAAAGACAGGGTCGATCAATTTCTGATGATACAAGCAACACATGCATCAACAGAATCAATGCTTGAGGTATTTCAAAGGTGTTATTTTGTCGGCATTGGACTGGAACAAATTGTTTTCATGATTTGTTTACCGTTTTCGCCCATGCACGGTTCATATATTCTTTGAATTTTCCGGCTGATTTTATAGTTTACTCTTGAGTCCATAGGTGGTATGTTATCAAGCTCTTATGTGCGTGTGTACATCGTGTAATGATCACATATGGATAGTCTCTCTTTGATGTTCATTTTATTCAAACTTACAACTGTTTTGCTTATTTATCTGAGAAAATATTCACGTGTTCGTTGTTCCGTACATAAAATCATTGCAGGTTATCGGACACACATCAATGTATATGCACTTAGTCTATTTCTAATTTTTACCTGGGCCTAACGAAGGCCAGTTAATGCTGGGTAGGAAATACTGTGACGTTTTCTCATATCTGAAATTCACGGTTTTGAGACCATTATGCGCTGTCCCTAACAAGCACGTTTTGGTCTATCAGTCACTAATTATATATTACCACAATGATCACAGTATGTTAGATTTGTTTCACTTAAAATAAATTAAAAAAGTAATTGAGTCACGAATTCAGATAATGATTCTGGTGAGTTGGATGAAGGGATTACTTGTGTTGCGACCATACACGATTGTGCGTTGACACGAGCTGTCAACATGTTTCCTTACAGTGGGGCATTTTGGGGGCTCGATACTGTTTGTTCAGTGCGATTGCGGAAATCTTCAGGTTGTTTGTGCAAGAAAGGTTTTCATGTTCAACTGAACCGTAAACTGAGCGGGCTTGTCCGGCGGGTACGAACGGATAATACAATCACTGGATAATTATTAAGCTGGTGACACAGTTGGTTGTTTAACAGTACTACGTATCGCCGTAAAAAGGTTCAAACTGCATCCATTGGAACACAGGCTACTGGACACTGCTATCCAAACGTCGTCTGAACTTGCTCAGTTTATGAGCAACCATGAACAGCTGCACTGTCGTGTAGCTTGAGTTAGTTATTCATAAACCCTGCTTTTATGTGGCGTTTAGGGCACACACAGTCATTGTACAGTCCACTCTTCGTTTTACTTCAGAGGTCACCTGGGTACCACTAGAACTTAACACTCCGAGGTTAACAACCCTGATGACGACCGCAAGCAGCTCGGCAATGTTTCTATGGTAGAAAGTGTATAGATATCAGCAAATGTATAAAAGCTGATGTATGGAATCAATATAAAGTGTCACACACATTGCAAATGGTACGTTCCAAGAGAATTTTCGGCCGTCAGTGATCACACATGAGCAGAACGTGTCCAATTTCAAGATGGCGGCCAAAGCGACCTGCATACGAGAATAATTATGTTATCAAACATATTACTCATAAAAAGGGCAGTAAGCGGCAAGTGAAGAGAAAGTCCAAAACGGATGTTACGCTCCCCCGGAGTTTCGAATATGTAAACTACAGTTTAACCACATAAGTTGATGAGAAACGTTGTAATCATGGTTTTGCTCTGGATCAGAAAATACAAGGTCGCATTTGAGCTTACACAGCTGCCTTACGTCTCTCCAAATTTGTCCATTGGATGTCCTCACAATGACGTTTCTCATCAGACCGTCTTGACCTTCATGAGTCTCTTCGATAGTACCTTTTGATCGATGACCTTGGAGCGCCAAGTTTCAGTAGTAGCACGAGATCTCTATTCTTTGGATTGAGCTTGGTGAGTTGCCACCGTCGAATAGTCTGTAGCGTAGGTAGATAGCACTTCAGCCATTTGCTCCAAAACACGTCTGTTAGATATTGCACCACTCGTCATCACCTGTTGAATTGATTTTCGTTAACCACTGCAGCTAAGGGTGCAGAAGGATTGGGTCGAAGCAGCAGTACTTCACTCGGTGCTAGATCATACTGGTCATCAGGATCATCTGTTTGTTTGACTAGAGGTCGGTCGTTGAGAATCCGTTCAATCTTGAGAAGTGTAGTATGCAGAACTTCATCAGTTACTGTTTGCTCTCGTAATGTCACTAAGAGGATCCGTTTTATTGTTCGGATGATCCTTTCCCACACTCCACCTCGGTGATTTGCTTTTGGTGGGTTGAACATCCGCTTCCTCGTTCAACACAAATGGGTCCAAAATAATCAACTCTGGTGGTGGTGAATGGGCATACCTCCATCTCAGTTCGATCCGCAGAGAGTGGAGCCATGGCCCGTTGTTACGGTTGGGAGGTCCGTCGGCGGCACTCATAACAATCATATAAAACACTTCTAATTGTCCTATTGACTGTTGTTATCCAGTATCGTTGTCCTATGAACGATAGAACGTAACTTTATCCCATGTGATCATTGATGTTGTGATGGTGGCGGATTAATAATCGGGCTACAAAGTGCTTCGCAGGTAGAATAATCGAATGCTTCGCATCCTAAGGTAAAGGAGCTTGCTGCAATCGTACACCTACACGTAAAATACCATTGAGTAAAAATGGGTTCAATCTTTGAGGTGGGCTGCGACCATTACGGACGACCTTCTTAACCAATACAGAATGTGCTTTTGTCGTCTCTTCACTGCACCAGTCGGTCTGAAGTTTCTTCAATTATGAGTGGAATACTTGTTGCACTAGCCTACATATCTCATTCGTCTTTTTGTCGAAATAGCAACAACACCAACCAAGGATTTTGTTAGATCCGACCCCGACAGCAGCTGATCATTTAGAGGTTTACCTTCATAGTTTGCTGTGCAGTCGAAGACAATTCGCAACTTCTGTGGCTTAGCAGGATGTAACACGAGATGATGAGGTAGATAACATCGACAACTAGCTGTCCCGTCCTAAAAGACTAACTCGTCATGGCCCCGACTGATGTATTCACCCATTACGTAAGAATAGTGCTGTGTCAAATCACCACATTTCATAAGACGCCGTCGTAGCATTTGCAGGCGTTTCAAATTGATAGACCTGTTGTCAAGTGGCAGTAGAGTCCAGAACGCCAAGGGTAGACTATCTTGTAACGACAGTCAGTTAAACATAAATGTCGGACCTACCTTTCCACCATGGTAGCCTAGCGAGCCCCTCGAAAACTGTGCTTAATACATTTTCTCGTCGTGGGTAGGTGCGGAAGCCACCACTACTAATAAACACAGTGTCTAGAACTGTATATAAGTTGGGCTGGCTAATCCAACCTCATTACATTAATGACGGTGTCTCATTACATCTATGTGGTTTCGGACACTACAACTGGAGGCACACTAGCTACAATCTGAATAATGATAGTAGCCAGAGGGACACCTGATGTAACTAGCCGGAATCTTGGGTAGACTCGGAGTACTGTCGGTTTCACCTATAGGCTACTACCACACTGTATCTCATCTTTCAGAACACACTAGACTCCGCTTCTTAACTTATGTAGTGTCCGATCTAGATCGACCTAATGGTCATGTTGTCATAGAGGGCAATATTAAAAGCGTCCACATTTGTTGGCAAGGGTTCCGGATAACGGTTTGAAGAGTGTAGGAAGACGCTTGTTTGATTGATGTGAAGAACTGGAGGGAATAAAACCTGCCGGAGGATGGGTTTTAAGTTACTACCTTAGAAGTTGGACATTTAGAATCGAAAAAGCAGGAGTAGTCAGTAATGGCATATTTTGTCTTAATCATCTGACTGGACACAGCAGATATGAAAGTCTACGCAATGTGATATTATGATTGTGTTGGTGTCATTTTTCTATGTGGTCCAGGGGGTGACCGCCTTCTTCACACCGACTATAGTCCCGAAACGAGGAATTTCAGCACTAGATGTTATGTTTGTATGCAGTCGCGAATAAGGAACTATTTGATGTCACTGGACAATTTTGCCATCAATGTACTGGAGGGGTGTTTTTGAGGAGTTACCACTCTGACATGCCCTTCTGTTTTGCACCGGTCTTGTGGACCAGCGAGAAACAATCAGGCAAGAAATTTGAAACATTCTGGTTCCAGTTCATCGAGATGTTAAGAAGACAAACGCTTCGAGGTCATCATCAGTGGTTCACACTGATGCTTAACTGCCACACAACCATGAAAAAGAATAAAAATCAAACCCTGTGTAGGAAGAGAGGAGAAAAGACAGGGAAAGGGGAGGGGGCCTATTCATTAAAAATAGCTAGGTCTCTATTCAAACATACAACATCAAGGCGCCTTCACCTTGCAAGCAAACAACTGAGCTGTAAGTGAACGTAAGGCGTCATCAGCAAGACAGCTTCCTTACAGCCTTCACTTCCCCACGTCATTAAGTGCACTCACTTCACAGACAACTCGGACAAACAAAAATAACATTCACGCCACTCAGCTCGGTTAGCCGCCATCTCACGTAACGTCTCAAGCCAGAGACTGTGCGAGTCGCGAGGGCCCCAGCCCGGGAGACGAACCCGATCTACAGTGCTCAATCCCTTCGTGAACGATTTCATTTGTCTACGCCAGGTCATCATCTGTGTACCTTGCACCTTGCGCCAATCGGCCGCATCGTCGGCAAACAGTGCTCGGTTTGGCAAGCGATTAGCTGGCATCCTTGGTACATGACCTACCCATCTAAGTCTGTGAAAATGT
>LUCH01003397.1:27514-45586 GCA_013368495.1 Paragonimus heterotremus
CACAAAAACACCATGCCTCTACGCGGCAAGCGCTCCACCAGCTGAGCTACGAAGCCACCTAAACGAGATTCGGCTTCACCAGGGCGGCCAACCTGAGCATTCATAACTCCTGCCAGAAGGACTATATCAGAGCCACGTGTCGACCGAGGGAGAGCGGCCAGATCCGAGTAAAATGCATCTTTGATGCCGACGTTACTACAGTCAGTAGGAGCGTAAGCAGACATAGTGAATAAATTTCTGAAAGTCTTGCGTCTAGAGTTGGTCTTAACGGAACCTGTCAGGCGGACAGCACAAAGCCTACTGTTAACAGGAGTCCAGTCTATCAATGAGGCTGCGGCCGTCGAGCTGAGGACTATACCTACTCCAGCCTGGCCTGTAACATCGGTTGTGGAGTCACCCGAAGTGTATAACCAGTATCGGGTAGACAATGCGGGTGTTGTTAGTTCCATACGCTGACTACTGTCTTGGATTCTAGTTTCCGAGATACATCAAATATCGATATGCAATGATTCTAACGTTCGTGCGAGAGCGGCCTGTTGATCTATCTGTTATAGCGTGCGAACGTCGAAGGCACCCCTTATTAATTCGCATTCTAGGTCTAATTAAGTGACAAGGGAGGCCTGAAGTTAAATGACAATAGATGGAACTTACCGGCTCAATGTTACCACGGTTAGCTACATCTGTTGTGGGACCTGTGGAGTAACTGTCAGAAATGGAGGTTGCGAGGGGCCTGAGAACTAAATTTGATAGGACAGTGGGGGAGGGGTCAGCATTAGCATGTTTTCGCCTATCCACCCTACTGTATGCAGCAGATAGGGCAATTGGATTTATACTGCGGGACGGCCGATGCAGTATGGAGTTATTTGTGTTGTGATTATTCATTGTTGTGTGTGGGATGAGATACTGCCAGGGCGCCCAGACCTAGACAGGAGAACGATTAGGATTCTCAACCAAAGCCTTTCCTCAGAAGTCTATTACGCAAGGCAGCGGGTGGGTGGGAGTGTACCAGAACTGGTACGTTTTCCGGAGAAAGATGCCAACCCTTCTCCAACCCTCAACCTGGAGGACCAGGAGACTGGTTTGTCAGACCTTTATCTGTTAGTCTGCCTGATATGACTGACTCTGCCGGTGTGGTGGCCACACCGTCCAGTTTAGCTCAATAGGTCATCGAGGTGGGCCAGCCGTCACACCACGTCAAGGTCCAGTCTCGTTGTGACGCCAATTTCATCATCAGTCGAAATTTATCGAGACGTGGCTCAAGTAGTATATTTCGCTAGGTCCCTTGTGATACATACGATACTGATGGTATTTGGTCGAATAAAAAAATACGCGTAATTTGGATAGAAGGTCAGTTGATAATGCACCGTGTTCGCAGTTTAAGCGAGGCGTTGTCGAGTACGACCTCTGTCTACATATGTGGTTCTCAACATTTCGAATTCCTTTACATTCACTGCCATCCTCCGGGTGAATTGTGCCTTAGTTGATTTGCTTCGGGATTACTCATCACTAAATCGTCCGGAATACTTCCAGGATAACATCCTTTTTCCTGTGAAGATTATATGGTAGTTAATCATCGTTTGTCATCACCGGTATGTTGATGTCGATGGAGTTAATAGCGTCACTGGTTTCCATTTCTGGACAGACACTTTTTACAGGATAGCCCAGTACGAACTGTTGCTACTCACAATTGTAACGCTGGTGCTCGCGCACACAAATTGACTCAATATTTCTGATTGTGTGTGATTTGCAAAGCTGCTATTATTTTTACTTTAGGCACTATTTTTGTCTGTGTTCACTCCACGACTGTCTTCTTCCCAATTTGTTGTTCTTGGTTGAAATTACTACTGCTGTTATTATATTATTTTTATTACTGGAAGCTTTCTCTATCGCACATTACATGTCTATTGATGTCCTTAAGGAGATGAATGTTTTATGTCAAGTATTCGTCAAACATGCATTGGATGGAATCAAGGAGACTGAAGGCCAGGAATATAGGTTTTATTCATTTTGAAAATTGCGGCGTATAAGCTAAGGCGAGATAGGACAGGGATGTGGAGGCTTTTGATATAAACAGTGAATAGCCATAGAAATACGCATATCAATATGGGGCGAATCAAGAACAGTTTCTGAGATTGTATATGCGAACTCTGTTGTTCCCCAATTAACGGTGCTCAACAAAACTAGTTTCACGCAGACTGTCTGTGGGAGTAGAGCGAGTTTCAACAATCGTATGATTAATCGTCACGTAGCTTACAAACGACTGGACATTGAGACCGCATTCATTTTCTGCATTGGAGATTGGCACGTTACTGGCTGAACTTAATATTTGCCTCTTAATAAGATTGGTGAATGTAGACTTTTCCTTCTCGTCTGTCTTGAGGCTTCACATTAGCATGTTTGCGATTACATTCAATAGGTTCACCTTCATTAACAAATGGTTCATATTTCGATAGGCGAACGTTACGTCGCATGAAAACTGATCCAGGAACAGTTGGCCAACTTTGCAGGAAGACATATAGAGGTTGGTTTCTAATCGCAGCTGGTCATCCACTCATGTGGAGTGGTGTTTGTGTTGGTGCATAACATAGTAAGGATAGAACAAAGAACGTCAGAGAGAATGGTCTCCCGCTCACTGATTGAAAAGAGAATGCATTTGAAAACAAACGAGTTAGACCGTCAGTGAGTGCTCCGAAAATGAACTACTTGACCGTTGGATGTACTCTCGTCCTGCTAGTCCTGTAAAAAGTGGTATGATTTCTCAGACGTAAAAGATGGTCTTGGTTCCCAATGGCATGGCAAACAAAGGGAAAATGTTGCGGGAACGATCGGTGACAGCTGATGCTGCCATGTGTTGCAGACAAACGCTGACGGTGACATTGACATTCGTACATTACCGTAGATAAGTACTTGTTCAAGGAGGTGGAATGTAAGGGTTATTTGAACTAAACATCCAGTCGTGTGATAAAACACGTCTTTTTTGGATAAGACTTCCGGTCGACATTTTGCAAGACTCCAGATTCAACTCCGCGCAAACTGTACAATTAGGTCTTCTTCACCTCATACACTGAGAATGACATTCCTGGAACGCATAAGGTGAACGAGTCAGACAACTCCAGGGTAACATAGGGATTCATGTAGATCCCCCCAGATTAGTGTTACGTAGCCTTGACACAGTATATCGACAGTTTACTGCATCGACAACTTTATTATCCTTATCGCACTGATAGATTACATTTGTATCAAATGGGTTCGGTTCGCTAGCACTTCATCTTACGGCCCTATTTTCTTGTGGTGACTCATGCCGCACATAAAGGCGAACGATGTTTAGTCCATGATTAGTTGGGAGTGCATGACAAATGAATACTGGCACCATCTTATGATGACTTCGACTATTACGTAAGCTTTTTTCTCACTGATGAATGATTTCACTCATTTGATGTAGTGTTCTGAAGGGGACAGCCGGTCAATCACTTTATCTTAACGTAGTCGCAGTGGCGAAATCTAAGATATCCGTCTTTATTACGCCTGTGGGTCAACTGTTGTCATCACGGATCGGACAAGTTCATCGTTAAAACTTTGTAAGATTCTGATACGTCATTCTGTAAGAGAGATGTTTCGTTTTTTAACTGAGCTGAATTTCGTCGGAAGATTGTATCCACTGGGACCAATATGCAAAATACCAACGGTTCCCTGTTAGCATTTCAAACCACGTAGAGGTGACAAATTCCATAACTGTTGTATCCCATTATGGTCTGATCGTATCAATCTATGTGAAATATCTTATGTCATAGGTCTAGCTTCCTTAACAGCGATTGCGGTTATATTCTCGTTGAATGTTAACCCGTATTTGTTATCGGCTTCAGAGGACCGTGACAGGTTTCCCTCGCGTTGCTGTTCCTATCTGCCACAAACAGCACTATTGTCCAAGTAAGCAAAGTTAGCTGGGAGTACTTCCACTGTAACGACCTAATCGATAATCCATTGGATACCTACTGTATCATTAGTGATACCGACGGGAATACGCCAGAGTTAAAAAGTTCGCCGGTTGCTTCGAATGCATTGAAGGCGTTATTGTCATTTGTCATTGGTACTTGATTGTAAGCACTCTTCAAGCCTACAGTGCTGAAAACAATATAGTCTGAGTTCTTTGCAACTGTTTGATCGGTTTCCGGAAATAGAAACTTATCCAAAAGCATAAGGCGGTTCATAGTTTGGCTATATTATATGCCATCCGGTAGTTATAATCAAGACCTGGGCACGTCAAGTGGAGTCGGTGGGTTTTTCATGGGATTTTCGATTTTCAGCATGCTAAATTGTTTGTTTGGAATGAAATCTCATCATCATTTTGTAGTGATCACAGTGCAGTTTGATACGAAGTCGGAGAAAGATGGTGGATCAGTGAGTTCAGGTACGAGATTGCACAATAAAAACTATACGTTGGTTCCTTCGAACGGGATTTCTAGTTTCTTTTATGCAGACGCAGTTTTTCGTCTCGCTGGCACACCAGCTCACAAGTTGGGCAGCGCGTGGTGGTCAACCAACGACGTGGTCACGAAATATGAAGACTGACTGCTCTACTGAGCAACGTGGGTAGGTGTCGTCGTCTGCCTGGCTGGCTGGGATCCTCGTAATCACTCAAATCGCTGGTTAGAAACGCTATCTGAGATAGCATTGTGGCGTAGTCAATGACATACCTGCATCCACAACATTTCTAGTTTTTACGCTTAGTCTTCTTATTACTTTTAAACCTTTTTACCACCGTTTTCTTCTAGGATATTCCACATCACTGTTGAAGTGAGCGGCGGCCCGAGTCACAGTATCTTTTGGTCAACCTCTTGACTGCTATGATAATGGATTTTTTGTGACGTATACTTACTTACATGGCAGTGACCGCAACTTCGGATTATCAGACATGTGGAAATCACGGTTATGGAACTTTGTGAATGTTCCATTTAACGACCCCTAAAAATATCTGTCGAAACTACCAAGTATCTATCATTATTGGGACATCCCGTTAACAACAGTATGCAAAACTGATGATTGTGAAGAGCAGTGGCTACGATCATTTAAGGTAACAAAGGGCTAGAAGTGGATGTTGCTTTCGTGATTTTTGCCAATTGGTAGATTTTGTATGACAAGTTCTGCACACTGCTTCCCTAGCAGGACACATCAAACATGGCTGTTTAACGTAGTTGTAGAAGTAACACCGTTACTCAACGCTGCATGTGTACCTTATTCACGTGGCTGCGATTAAGACTGTTTTGTCGGATCTGGATTTGAAATTGATGCGGAACGCAAAAAACTGCATTGACGAAATGTATTAGGCTTGGTACACCATCTTCTAGGTTCGAACCTATCTATAAACGGTTTCCAAATCGAGCGATCTGTTTTACAAAAGGCACTGTCTATTGTTGCTAAGCTGCATCCCACTAACGGATGCATCGGTTTCGTTCATCGGAGGATGACTTGATAGCTCAGTCTTTCGTCAACGATTTCAGTATCTTGGGGAACGGGCTCGGACTTTGCCCGGTTTCTCGTTCGCATGTTGACAATATATTCCGATTGGAAACCTCTTCCTTCGGTCTCATTTCAAGTTTTTCGGTATTATTAAATGTCATTGATCGCATTCGCAGTCTGTAAGTGAAGTTTCGTTGATGGAAACATCAAGTTTATTTGAAGCTGATGTCGAGGCTTTCGTGACGTGATTACTAAATGTAAAAAACTAATGGTTCCAAATTTTCGAAGGTGTTCGGCAGCTGGGATCGAAACCAAAGCGTTCGAGATAGAAAATCTTAGTCGTTGTAAAACGAATACATAGCCGTGTATCAGATGTCTCTCAAGCGAAAATGTGAAGACCAATGGCTTGGACTATGGGCTTTATTCGTTTTACAGTTGTAACGCAAAAGCTAGAACAATAGAAAATGAAGATGTGGATGAGTATGACTCAAAAAGCCAATAATTGTTGTAGAAATTTGCACACCACAAATGTGTTATTTGTGTGAATACCACCATATCACTGATGCATACGTACGAAACAACAACCGTCTGATTGCGCGAAGCATTTTTATTGTTCTACCCGTTCATCTTTGACACAGCCTATGGTCTGCTAGCAACCGACCGGTCAGCTTGCTATGTGTATGGCGGATGTAACCAATCGGAACTGAAACAGTCCCTTCTCCTCACTTACCTGAAGTTTAGAGCATTGAACTGCTACTTAAAACAATCAATCTCCTGGTCGGTTGAGAACCTCGTGATGACTCAAGTGGCTGGTTAGAAGTACTGACGGAAATAGCAATGTGCCACAGTCAATAGTGTGCTTGCGTTCACGCCATTTCTAATTACCTTTGTTTTGCCCTTTTTCCGTCCTTTAGTTTTTTTCCTAATGTACTCAGTGTCACTGTGTTTGATGTGCCCGGCGACTGTAACCACAGTAACATCTAGCCACACTCACAGCCGTTATGAATAAGTGAATCGCAGGCTCTGTGGCACATTGATGCCGTTTAGCCACGCTGTTCTGTCTCTGGTTTGTTGCATATGCCTAACGTCCACTTGTTGACTGACTCGTCGGTGACGGACTTTTAGTTGTCATGAAACCACAAGGAAAGACAACGATGATTAAGCTTATTTGGAGCGTTTTGACGGAAATCCACGAAATATCCTCTTAATTATTACATCGTTTCTATTCATATGTCACTGATGCTTGTCCTTTTCTGTTCTGAATGTTACCTGTTTGTTGTGCACTAATTTTCCGGGTCGCATTATTGCTTTGCCTTTTTCATCCTCCACCTAACCACTCAATTTTGTGGTTCTAGGATATCATTATACGTGGTTTCCATTTTACGTTTCTTGTTTCATTGTCTCAGGCCTCTAAAACTGAACTGGAGCGTCAACAGCGCGAAATAAATTCACTGAAGACGGAACTTCAACATTGCCACGAAGTTCAAGTTTTACAGAATGTGAGTTTTGGAAACGTTTTCGCACTTTGATGCGGCTTTCGATTAAACGAATTTTAGTTGAACAGAGTTCTATGTTTGTATACCTTCTGTTTTTATCCTTAACTTTCACAGGGCTTGACCAATGAAAATCAAATACTAGAAGAAAAGCTAACCACTTCCGAAGCGCAACTACGTTTCGCTTTGGTATGTGGTGCACTGTTGTGTTGACTATGTAACTTTACAGGATGAGGTGCAAAGTCTGAGACTACAGTTAGAAGCAACGCATCTTGAGAAGTCCACAGTTTTACCACCGATATCTGCGGAAGCAAGCACCCAGAAAGTGATTGAGATGCTACAAACTGAAAACGCACAACTCAAGGAAGCCATTGCCAGTGTTCATATGGAGGCTGACATACTACGCAATCGGTTAGTCAATCAATGCACGATGTCTTCCGAAAGGTCTGCCCACGATGAAGCGGTAAGATTACACTCCTCCTTAGAAAGCATGAGTTTGGCTGACCTGCTGCATTTATTTGCGGTGAATGGATCAATTGTTACATACTTCTGTTGAACTGAATTTTTGGTTCCACTCGATATTCGAAGGTAAATTCAACAAGCCTGTTTGCAAAGTGCAACTAATGTCGTTCTATTGTCCGTTTCTGAAACAGTATTTTGTCAACAATTCACTTTGACTTGCCGTTTCGTGTACCACGTAAGGAGCAAACTCAGACCAAGGCTTAACACCAATGTGTATCACTTAAGGCTGTTATCTCAACCTGTATGAGAACGTTAGTGTTAGGTTTAACAACAGAGCCACACCCCAGAGAACCCCCGCAAGCATAGTTGATAAAAAGGCTAAAGATAAAATGAAGTCGCTCGTCGCCTCCACTAGTGGAGTTCTTTTTCGCTTCTCTTCTCAAGATATCGATGAACTAAAAAGTGTTCAAGTTTTATAGCACCAAACGTTAGTTACCATGCCACTTATTGTTGCACCCTCGTTAGCTGCCATCAGATTGGCAAGCTCTAGGCAGAAACCTTCTAGATGACAATTGAGATTCGAATTCGTCACCTTTTCATTTGTAATCCACGTCCTAACTACTGAGCTATTTTTCACTATCTGCAGTGTTCATCAGCTAATTTCCAGTGTGTGCATTTTTTCAGGTTAGAGAACCGTTGTCGGGCCCCGAGTCTCAGCGCTCTTCGGAAGAACGTGATCTATTTTGCGAACAAATTCGTAATTTCGAGCAACGTTTAGGCGATTTACAATCACTGAGAGAATCGGAACGAGCTGCGCTTACCGTGAGTCTTTGTTTTTAGTTTAAACCCTATAGCTTATCTGGTCATGGTTAGTTTGTTGCACTGTCTCATCCTGCATCTCGTTGATGAATTACATAGTTATAGTCTGTGTTCGCCTTTGTGGTGGGCAATGGGTAATATCTAGCATTTCTGTGTATCAAAAACTTTATATTTCGACACTTTCTCATCTTTTGCTGTCATTGTACCGTTTTTGTATTGATTCTGACTCGACTGTTTGCGTGAATCCGTTGTTCCGACTCTTTCTTGAGCCCGATGATAACCAGGTGGATTGATAAATCATGAGTTTAAACCTTGGCTATCTTGCTGGTTTCTGCCATCCAATGATGTTCATTCTACCAACCGGATCGCCTTATTTATGTTTGTTTTAGAACCATAAGGCACCTCCAGGCATACGACACACTAGATCTCATACGGGCTTGATATTGCCAGGCTGTCCGAGCGATCGACCGGATGCAAAACCACAGGTGTGTGGTCGATGTAGTCAGTATTGTTACCACTAGGCCACCTCCTGCTCATTGGTCCTCTGGCTCTGTGCACTAATTGATTTCGCCTTCCCGCCTATTTTATAACTGTGCTTTTAAGGTAGTAATTCCGTGCTTTCTTATAGAAATATTTGCCCGTCGCATTTCCATCTGTTGTAAGCCATCTCCTTCTGGCCAAGTGCGATCCGGTCGGTTATAGATACGTTGCCCTAAATAAACTTGGAAATGTCACTGGAGAGACGGTGGGTCAACACATTTGCTCATCATGAAAGCAGAAATATCCAGGCTTGTTTACACTGACGAGGGGAATATTGGATGCCAAAAGCAGTGGTGTGATTTTATTCTACTTCTATGTTAGTTTTTACTGGTTTTCAGGTTGAGCTAACCACTGTTAAAGCCACATTGAACCAAGCTGTTACTGATGCGGCTCAGTCGAGAAACGAAGCCGAACAGACTATATCTACACTGCGAGCCCAGCTTGAGCGGCTAAATGCAGAAGGTCTGTCCCAGTCGTCCGCCCTTGCCGGTCTCAACGCAGAAGCTGATCAACTTCGTAAAGCCAACAGTATTATCTCGAAAGACTTGTTCACCAGCGAACAGCGTGTCCAGAAGCTGGTCGAAGAATTAGCGGATTTGAGAAAGGAGTATCAAACGGAACGCGACCAGCATGCTGCCGATCGGGTAAGTGTCCTGTTCACTACCTACTCGAATAACCATCCAACTGTTCTTACTGTGATATCCATTGTATATTAAATTTTCCGATCGGAGTGAAGTAATCTGTTTTGTTCAGCTGGGTCGATCGTAAGTCGTGGTTAATGTGTACATCACAAGAAACGAGACCTGATCATCGATCTTATGAATTACTGAAATGCCTCTGCTTTGTTTATCCGTTTGCAGTCATTTTTATGTCCCGCGACTACTAGGATGTTGAATTATTTGGTCTCTGCGCCGTTTGACTTCTAATGAGTGCTTAACTAACCGACGAATGTCTACCGCTGTCACGTATCGCCCGGTCCAGTGACTAGTTCGTCCATGATAATTATACTAATACATGTATGAAAGGCGCAATTAATACCCATTATTTTCCTACCGCTATTGTGACGTAATTGACGAAATTAGACTGTGTTACTGATAAGTAGTTAGGCAGATTTGCTAATTTGGAAGACACCCAATTGCGGAAAATCTGCACTTCGGCTGGATTCAAACCAACGGCGGAAACAACATTCCCAAACGCGACAAATGCTTTTGAAATTAGACTGGCTTCAAATTCGGTGAGCAACAATCATTCACATCATTTGACCTCTTACTTTGTAATATACAGATCCGAGCAGTGTCTTTTTGTTTACTACCAATCTATTGATTATGGTTTTCAAACTTTTGTAAATTGGTCCATCACCGTCAGTGTGAACCACTAACACAAAATTGACCTACAATCAGGCGAAGATGAAAAATCACGAATGTGGACACAAAGGAAGAGCGAATGAAATCTGCTCTCCGAAACCCTTATGCATTAACTCAAACAATCAACATCTTACAAACAAATAACCGAGTTACAAGCAAAATTACGACATCTCCAAAGCGATTGACTTCCGCATTGTCGTAGAATTTTCGGTCAGTCCCTTTTGAGAAGGAGTACTATACTTGAGTTTTGCCCTTGTTGGAACTCGTCAGTAGCGCACAGCTTTGCCACACAGCTGGACGAGCCGACTAAGACAGTGGCAACACGTGATACCTATAGGAGTAAGTCTTTTGGTTACTGTTGGGACAAGCTTTTATGAGCTTCACCACGCTTTCGATTAAAAATGCACGCCTTGTATCTCAAGGCCAATTGCGCTCAGTTATAGTGGCAGTGAATCCGACTAGGTCATTGTGCCGACAGCGCTCCATAGATCTACCTCTGGTGAGTACCACCAGATTGTCGTAATGGTTGTTATTTGTAACATGTCATGCGGGCCACTTTTTGACTTTGAGGATGTTGACTATCCATCAGACGTTTATATGCTTTGCCTGTATATTAGGCCAAACCGCAACGTTGTCCGAATAATGTAGTGGATTATCAAACCGGTGGTGCGAGTAATCCAACTCTCGATGGAATACCTTAAGGCGGCAGCGAGGCACGTCCAGAAGCCCACAGCGATCTGATCGCGGACAATACGGGCGACCGGACGAGGAATGGCAGACGGAAAATCCCCCGACAGAAGGCGTTGGTCGCACACACACAAACCGGGCAGAGGTTCACATGACGGGTGACCGGAAACCGGGTGTGTGTTGTGGACCGGAATTCGGATTCATAAACACAAGCGCATGTATAGCATGACAACCAACTGGTTGGACAATAAAGATTGAGCTTTATTGGACGTCTTTTAGCTACAATAAGACCGTTATAGCAGTTATCAGCCGCATTTTGCATCCCACTTCTTCAATATTAAAATAACGAAATATCCACAACCTCATCATGAATTGTGTAGACTCCCACACTCGCGCCTTTTGTTGTTATGAATTGTCCTTCTTGAAACTCTGATAACTTGCTACTTTAGTTTGGTGGGTGGCACGACGTGCGCTTAAGGCTACCTCACTGAATGTATTGATGTCAAGTTTTTCGTTGGCCATCATACTGAGGATCAGCGGATCTCGACCTTACATGGAATGGTGCATGTCGAATGATACAGTTTTGAGAACAAGGTATTGTGATCAAAGAGACTACAATGAAACGATGAAGCGAGATCTGTGCAGACTGTCTGTTTGTCATGTGTCAACAGTAGGAAGTGTTCTTCGAATCACAGTGTACAGTTTGTAAGACTCATTGGAAGGTTACCGGTTAGAGGAAGGTATGTCTATGTACGTTTGCATGAGATGAAAGGACTGACCGTCGGAAAGTATAGTGGTTTCAGTGAAATTGCTTGCAAACTTCCAAATTTCCAGCCTTTCAGGCTTAGTTAAAAGTTCACGATAGCTCTCTTGTAGTATATTCTCATTGGTGTGTTGTATATCTGCATGGAAGGTGAACGTGACATGTGTAGAGATTTACAAACATCGATTGATGACTAGATCGACAAGGCATACGCATACCCTTCAGTCGAGCAATAACCTATCAGTCGGTTTTCATTTTACGTTAGTTATGTGATAATTAATACTCGAGAACTTCAAGTGGTAAACTGGTCCGTAACTTTCGCTTTTAGGTTAAATAGGTTAACTGGTGTGCATCCGGGAAACTACAAGATAGTTACTGTATCGGTCGCATCGTCTGAGCGTTGCTCACGTACGAGTATGCCAACTTGTCAAGAAGTAGTGGCCCAGTTATGTGTGTTAATAGTGAATTAATCGTCGCTCCTGGTGCACAAACGTCAGTACCGGTATTCAGCTGACAATCATCATCATAGCAACCATGAGCCTGACCAAAAGGTACTGTGGCTCGGGCCACCGCCTGCCTCAGCAGTGACGTGGAATATCCTAGAGGAAAACGTTACTAAGAAGGTTGAAAATTATTAGAAGAAGACTACGCGGAAGAACTAAGAATGGTATGGATACAGGTACGCCATTGACTGCGACATACCGTCATCTCGGATATCATCTCTAACCACTAGTTTGGGTGATCACGAGGACCCCATCCAGGCAGGCGACACCTACTCACTTTGCTCAATGGAGCAGTCAAAGTCTTCATATTTCGTGACCACGTTGTTGGTTGACCGCCACGTGGTTTTACCCAACTGTTGGTGTCCTCAATGTACAATGCCCGGTACGGTAAACGATCAGATGGCATGCGGAGTACGTGACCCATCTATCTCAAGCTGTGTACCGTGATTAGTTGATCAATTGATCACGCATCCCGACCGTTCCGGAATATGCGCTGGCGAACTGCCACATTACTCACGTGATTAGCCCACTTAATATGGGCCAATTGGCGGAGGCATCAGTGGTCAAACACAGCAAGCTGGTTGATACCTTCTTTGTGAACAGGCCACGTTTCCGAACCACGGAACAAAATGGAACACACAGACATTGTATACTCTTCCTTTTAGCTTTATTTCTTCTTCCACCTGACAATGTGAGCGAACAGATGCACCACCGACGACCCCCTAATATGAATGAAATGAGCTAGCTAAAACGTCTGTATGTGTGAAAGTTTGTTGTCAACGTGTTAGCACTTTGGTGTTGAAATCAAGGTTCTTAAATCTTGTTTAGATCAAGGTTCTTATATATTGAACTCCATTTCTTCCTCTCCATATCTCTTTAAAATTTTCGAACTTTTCCCCATTCTCTCACGATTGTATGGCAGTTAAGCGTCTGTGTCAACCATTGGTGTACTGCTACTGATGATCAAATACGAGTAATGTTAAACTCTCCGTCGTTATGATGTCACCTTCGACTTCCGGCACGATTCATTACTGAAACGTGCTATTTTTCCGTTACGTCCTTCCTCATCAAATCACGCCCGTTATATTTCATAATTCGGTGGTTGGAAGTGCTCAAAAGTTTTGCGATTTCAAATGATTATACGCCAAACTCTACTACACATGTCACAAAAACGAAATCCTTAACTTGTTGTTGGATTTTCCGATAGCATGATGCACAAGCTAAAAACCGAGATTACCCACTTCCTAGTGCCATCAACCGTGATTAGCCGGTGATGTTGGGCAATATTTTCGCGAAATCCCTTTTACCATGCACAGCGTCCTGTTTACAACCATTGGTTGTTAACTTTAGCCACTCTCCCATAAGTTAATACAAATGGATTGTGCTGCAGCATCTGGGTGAATCATGCGATCAACACTAACTCATGAGGTAAACATTTATGACGCCATCCAAATCCGCTAGAGGGCATGGAATAACGTGAGCCCAAAGACAGTTAATAACTGTTGGTGTCGAGCGGTTTGTTATTGTTGCGATTCCGAAGCAAGTCTTCTGGAAGACTTTCAAGCTGTTGAATATGCTCAAAATCGATACATTGAATCGTATGACCACGGCTGACTTCATTAAAGTGGAAGCTGAAGTTTAGACGAGGCAGTATTTATGGAACGTTAACTTTATAAGTTGCACAACTGCTGACGATGAGTCCTCGTCACCGTGCGCTTGTAAAACTCTTCAGTCCGTAAGATCGACTGAAAAGGCAGTAGAAATCTTGTAGTTTTTCAAGTCTTGACTCAAGCATCCCGAGCAATATCAACAACGCCACCGCATTCCTTAACCAGTTTTTCTCGACCAACACAGGAGCAGGTTTTTCTTGGGTAAGCGGCTATGGAAAAGTAAATACGGGTGATGTCGCATCTTTATGTTCGACTAATGAGGGATACCATTATTGCCCTATAAAAGCTTCTGAGACGACAGTACTTCTTTTGTGAATGGCTTTCACCTTCACAAAACTTAAACTGGTTCTAATGTCACCGTCGCATGGCATCACCGTTTTTAAGAAAACTGAGTGACGTCGTAATGAGAAAACCCGTACCTGCATGCGAGATGTAATTACTCTTCTGATTTATAGTCAAGTGGCTAGCGATCTCTACATCTCTGAAACTGTTGCTCATCCACAAAGTGCTGCACACAGCCTATTTTAATTGACTTTTCTTTTGTGAAGGGTTTAGGTGCTTTCATTGACAGGTGGAAACGCCGCGATGACCGAATTCATTCCCTTATCTCTTAGCTCCTTCAGTTCTTTTTGATTGGTATGTAAACGAATCCATTAGGCTTCTGTTTCGCTATGGGTTGCGACAATCAAGAGCCCGCTGTGTTTCAATTGATCCTTTTACTAAGTTATGTACATGTTCCTGATTATAAAACCAATGTAGTGAATTTCGTTGACCAGTAATGTTTAATGTATCAAGAGAAATAAGAGAGAATTTCAACTGTTGCAAAATTAATTAGACTGGAAGGAATGACTAATGCTAATTCGTTATACACTTCGAAAGTTGAGTTTACTTAATTGTCTTATACTATTTGTTTTGCAAAGGTCACATAACCATAGACTATTTCAGGAAGCGTCCGCTATTTGTGGAGCAACGCAAAACTCGGCATTTGTCATAGGCGATGTGTTCTAGCGTTTGGCTAATACAGTACTTCATTCGGACCAGTGGTTCTCGTTCTCGGGTTTGTAAACTAAAGGGTTTCTTTGAAAAATGAGCGAAAGGTGTCCACATGCATTCTCGACTCTGGTAGCGTAGTGAAATCGGCGATCGGTTTTCCTCCCGTAAGTCATTCATTTGAAGAAGTCAACTGCCTGCATTTAGTCACACTTCAACTAATCTGAAGTAGTACAACTTTTATCGTTATTCAGTGGGATAGTCGAGAGAATGTCGTTATGCGGTATTCACATGTCTGACGCTTCACAACCTCTTGGAACAACATCAATAAAGAGTGTCTGAGACGTAATTATTGGGTATTCTAACATTTGTAACATTGTCCAAACTATTTGGATTGGAAGATCACGAACTTATATAGTTAGTCCCATTACTAGATTGTAACAAGGACTCGAAACGATGTGTACAGACAGCTGTGGTACTTCGCACTATTCCAACCCTTACATTCGAATGTACTTTTTTAGTGCAGCATGTTTCAGTTCATTAGGGTTTGCCAGTTTGGCGCATTTTTGCAAAACAGTATTCATATCATTGCTAGTTAGTTTATCGTGTCGTTCTTGTTTTTTTTTTATCTTCACCACAATAGCTAATTGTCAAATGCGAAAATCTCACTTACAAATCAACAATTATTACACGTTTTCCATCTTCCTTCAACCGTAGGAACAACTGATGCAATCGCTTAGCACATTGCAACGAGAGTGTGATAGCTTGAGAGCTAGGTGTTCTGAACTAACCACGCAGTACGAGGAACAGTTGCACAAGCTCAACACTATCGAAACCGAATTGGAACGGTCCCGTACCTGCTCTGAGCAGCAGATAGAAGAGGTTCGAGGTGAGTGTCTCTCGCTTTAATCTGTGATTACTTGCACGGTTGTGTAACTGCCCACATTGTAACTTGTGTTACACATGCACTTTTTAATGTGCATGTATTTTAAAGTTCTTTTTATGGTACAACTTTCGTTTAGAGTTGTAAGGTTATCGTTCTTCCAGCTTGATTCATTCGCATTTCTACTTACAGCCCAATGCAGGTCATGAAACAGGTTAAAGTCATGTAATAAGTTTTCCAATCAATCGTTTCAATCCAGTATGCACCCGCCGATAAACTATGATTCATAATCTTGACTTATTTTATTGCAGTAGTCGTGCTGATAATTTTATGCCGGTGGTGAATGTCCGAGGTCAGCAATAACTATGGTTCGATTAGTTGAGTACTTGGCGTTCTTGTGTTTGTCATACCAACGCGACGGCAGTTACTCTCCGTGCTAATACGCACAGATCTGGATTCAGCTTTTGCGTTATACTAGGTCCAGTGATATGGTAAAGGCGTTCATTTTTATCTGGAATCAAAAATCTTATATTCTCCGCTTAATCACCCCCAGGGTTGCTTAGCCAATTCAGTTTGTGCTCGGAGTTTTAGTTTTAAAGTGAACATTCAAAACACTGGGTTCCCCCGATCCAGTTTACCAATAACGATAGAAATACTGTGAGACGTTAACATTTCATTTACTGTCTTCAGTCACAAACGTAAAACATTAGAATATATAGGACATGTGAATAGCAGTAACAACAGTAACAGTCAAGAGTTGGGTTTGTATGAAACAAGAACTGTTATCAGTTCCAGGGCAAACAAAGTACATGAATCAACAGTTTGTACGGACGTAGGGCCGGACAGCGAGTACTGATTAACGTTGCCTCGGATAAAGCTATCAATTTAGGATAGACTACATGTGATAGGTAGATTGTATGTGAGACGGAACATTTCGGTAGATGGTGATTAGGAACAAGATGAGTGCCATCTGGTCCATGTGTGCATACATTGTTGATTCATGTACTTTGTTTTACTTGGAACTGATAACAGTCCTTGTTTCATGTAAATCCAGTCGTTGACTGTTACTGTTGTTATTGTTATCAGCATGTCCTATATATTCTAATGTTTTACGTTCGTAACTGAAGAAAGTAAAAGTGAACATTGTTGTTTCATGGAAGCTGGAATGTAAAAATAATCAACATAACGTTTTTTTCTTTTTGTTGTAAATATTTGATTGTACTGACGAACTGTGTGACATTTCGTAGCTACAAACTCGGATAATTTCATGTTGAACGCCAACCACACTAAATTACAGGCTTCATACCCAACTAAAGCTTTCAGCTGACCCACTACGAAGTGAAGCACTAGACTCGAGTTTCACCTTTGTTGGAGTTCATCAGTAGTGCATATCTTTGCGCGGACCAGGCTTTGTAATCGGCCGTCGTGTTTATAATGATGCAAATCCCCAAATTTCTTCCAGAGATTTGAATCGTGCTCATTTGGTTAACTGAAGGCAACTTAACTGATCACGAGGTTTATCGATTGGACGAAGCAGCGCAATTCTGCTTATTTTTTTTTATCAAAGGTGTCGGTCAGTTTGGACGTTACACATCCAAGGATGTGGTTGAGTTTTTGAGTCATTCGCTTATGCCTATTGCGAAGTTACTGGTGTCTTGATTAACACAGTAGTCTTGCATACATGGCAGCCGGGGTGTAAATTCTTCTCCGAACGAGGATCCTCCTTTCTGACATGCTCTAATGAAAGCGCAACTCGAGTTTACTGTTTTCTTTCGAAATGGGCTAGCCGCACATCCTTTCTGATATTTATTCTTTACAGCCTTATGAAGGGAGAGAGAGAAGCTGATAACGCAGATATTCATACTCTGCTTGAAAACGGTATACGGATGATGGCTTTGAGTTGTGGTGAAAATATTAGTAAACCTACTAGAAACGGTCATCAGTAAAATAATCAACATTGCAGGGCAAACACTCAAGCCTAAACACGAGAATATCGTGATATAACAAAACAAATTGAGGTTGGAAAGCCAAATAATGGCCACTGTAACATGCAACCAGAAGAGCAGACAGAGATTGTATCCAAAGTTATATTACGCAACACGTAGCGGTACTAGAATAACCAAAAATAGGGATAAGAGTACAAAGGTATGATGGAGTTACATTTAAATGCAATCGTCCTCTTTGTTTGTCTGACCGTTCGTTGATTCAGAGTCCTCGTGCACGATGTTGAAGTAGCGACCTGAAAGGTGAACAAAGCAGCCATGTACTACTTACCACTTCGAATTCAATCCGTGCGCGTCAACTAGTTCCGATCGCTCATTACACAACTCCCCCTTCGCTGAGCATCGTCCCCGGTGCCTCACAAATATTTACCGCGCTCACAACTTCGACTTCCATCCCGCCCTCGGGAGCGTCCGGTAGTGATTCACGGGATGCAGTTT
>LUCH01003397.1:45686-67830 GCA_013368495.1 Paragonimus heterotremus
AAACAACAAGAAAGCGAACATGAGCCAAAGGCCCAGTAAGCCATGCACACGACTTACACAAACGATAACTAAAACGGCGCCGACAACACAGCAGCACGCTCCGTTACACGATTCAAATCCAACCTGTGCGCGCTTGCTGGTTTCGACCGCACGTTACAGCCACTGCTTTTCCCAGGAAATTAAGACGTAGAGAACGACTATTTTTTCATTGTACAAAGGAAGATGAGATGTTCCATCATCATCATAGCAGCCATGAGCCTAAACAAAAAGTATTGTGGCTCGGGACGCCGCTCAGCTCAACAGTGACGTGGAATATCCTGGAAAAAAACGTAACTAAGAAGGTTGAAAATTATTAAAAGAAGACTGCGAGAAAGAACTAGAAATGGTATGGATACAGGTAAGCCATTGACTGCTACCTTGGCGAGGTGGTCGGTCTTGTGTACTGTTTTGATCCGGCGGGCTATGCTGACCAGGACTCCGGTCCTTCCAGGTGTAACCTTGTCAGATAGGCCAAAGAGGTTCAGTCAGACGAAAAGCAGTTACACTCATAGGATTGTATGTCGCACTACTGACTGCGTAGGAGTGCTTAGGCAATGAGGCACGATCCTATGGGCATACAGCAGAACTATTTTAATAGTTGTGGCACTGCTGTTTCCTGAATCAAGAAGAGCGGGGTTAGAAAAGATACCCTCAAACAACGAGCACTCTGATCGCTCAACGGTTGACCGTGACCGCCGGCGTATTATCCAATACGGTCGAAAAACATCTAGTATCTCCCAGAAGCCTGATGTAGCTTCGAGTACATCCACTGCGCGCAGCAGTGCTCAGAATCAGACATCAATGTCTTATTCACTGCGCCCTCGGGCTAGACAAGTCCCTCACTGCTAAGTGAGTCAGACTCTTGAGTCATTGGTTTTGGGTAGGGTCCCCCAAGGAAACCCTGTATCCTGTTGTCTCGCAGGTCAGAGTTTCGAGTCAGAGACTCGGGGTGGGGTCCCTCAAGTCAACCCCCTTCCGCGGCATAAACGACCGGGAAGTATCAGAAGTTATCGTTCTCACGACAGTGACATTATTCGCTCAACATAACGTTCCATCTTGGCTATAGCTAAACGCGGTAAGTTTTTTTAAGACTGTGTACCACCTAACTTTGTGTGCAAGAGGTTTGCTCTGAAGACATGGTTACAAAAATCCTCCTCTTTCAGCAACGACAATCCGGATTTTCATATTAATACTTTGCGTTAAAATCCGGGACAGTATTCGTCCGATTAGTGATAACAGTGATGGTTTAAAATAGGGAGGTGCACATTTGTGTTCCGTTTAAAGTGGATGGTACCTTTAATATGACAAATCCTCTTTGAAGCAAAAAGTGCCGTGCCGCTGAGATTCCGTTCACTGTCGTTAAACGACCATTATTGTAACGGGAGAGCTGTGCAACCATCGCAGAGGTAACACTGGCGATGACGATCTGTTTCGGTGAATTGAGAGCTGTGAAAAATGTCGATGACCTTTTGATAAAACGATAAAGTGAAGCAAATCGTGTGCATGCAGGAAGCGTGACTGAAAATATTCAGAAAGCAATGCTACGCTGATATGTTACACACAACTAAAGGGACAGAGTGAGCTAAGGGTATTGTTTAAAGCGTGACGTCTTGACGATTGCATTAATGACATTCTGTTGATTTTGCTTCCCCTGTCTGTTCAGCCCAACTTTCGGTTTCCAGAAAGGAAGCAGATTCACTAATGGAAAGGTCAGTCAACATTTCTTTTTCGTGCATCGTAACTCAGAATTTTCTGTAAGCGCGCTTGTGAATGAACTGCTGTTGTATTGGCACAAACTATTACTGACTTTGTGGAACTGTGTAGCGTCTTTATGTCGATAATGCCCCCCACCGCTAGTTTGGAACGCATACATTTGGTACCGCGTTCTTTGGCGTTCGTTTATTTATCTTGTGATTACATCGCCTTGTCCATTGTGGAATCAATAATATTAGATCGTGTAGGTGTTTATGCTGTTACCTTGCCCACAACCCAGCCAATTTTGACCATTTAGGTTACATTGTATCAAGTTTAGCTGTTTCTGCTCTACATTTATTTACGGATGTCAGATCGAATCAGTTCGGTCGATGGATCAAGTAACTGCTTGGTGTTACTACGAGAAATTTATGAGCTTGATTATGTTTAATCGTTTTGATGAAAATTAGTCTACTCTCCACTCTGCCAACTAGGCTCATCACTGATGGGGATGTGAGTTCATGAAGTGATTTTCAGATCCCTTGTACGCAAACCACAAACGCATGATTGTCACGCTAATTAGTACAGTTTGAACTTAGGCGTTTCCACGCTTTTGAGTGCTCTGGCAACGGCATGGTCTATATGACTTTGGTTTTTACTCAAACACAAACTTAATCATTATCTGCTAATCTCAGGCAGCAGATCTACATGTAATGACCTAACTGGCTTCCGTTTATGCGCTGACCTTATGTTTAACAAATTGAATGCACGTTGTGCGCAACATCTTTCGAGTTAATCCTCCAGCAGTTTGCACTCAGCTATTAACCGCTAAATAATTCACCTTTAAATCAAGGTGTATGTATTCCCTCGCTTTCGTGGCTATCTCTTTTCACGATGAATGCCTTTGGTCGGTGGGGGACATTTTTTTACCCTTGTAAGATTTTTCTTTGTTTGTTGACCCTGAGACTAGTGATCAAGCAGTTGTAATCCTTGCTACCCGTTGCTTATACGTAGAATGCGACCACTGCCCTTACCGATCGCATTCGACTAGCTACACTGCTTTCCGGTGGATGCGTTTGCAGTGTAATCTGAATTCGCGATTGGTATGAATGACCGATGAATACGCTGTCGTCACACTACACCGTTTTTTTATACTAAAGCTCCAATCGAACCCTCTTGAGTTCCGTGCGGCTCTTTTCGAAAAAACACATGCTACTATCGAGGTGTTTCTACTCAAGAGTGCAGCTTAAGCTTCATTCGAAGTACGGTGTAATTCAGTTAACGTGGTCCCTGATCATTGGGATACTGAAGGTTCCAAAAATTGGCACGAAACAATGTTGGACATTGAATCCGAATTTAGCATCAATTGAACCTGATCGAATATCTATTTTCAATCAGGTAACCATTTTCTTCTGATATTTTTTTGTAAGCAGACCACTGATAGACACTGATCTTGTGAGGCATCTGCAGAAACATATACTACTGCCCTACCATCCCGAGAAACGACCGTTGAGTTGAAACTTTGGATGAAGGAAGCACCTATTGACCTGTTTTAGCTCTTCGACTACAGTGACATCGTGTTAGGGCTGCAGTTATTTGCCTGCAAGATGAACCCGTTCTCCTGGGTTCTGGTGAACACTACAACCAACGCTTTTGCCGGATTATCAGGATCGCTTTCTGTGTTGATGATGCTAACGAGCAGTCTCCGTAATGTCCGTCAATATTGTTTGTCATTTACTGGAAGATTATAGGTATCATCTTTTCACTGAAGCGCAACCGGCTTTATTGAGAGAGCCCTCTATGTTTGTTACTAGTAAGTCCTCTACAATGACTAATTGTATGTGGGCTTCTGATGGGTTCGGCTTTGCAAAACGTCTCACACCATTCGGTTTCAAGAACAAACTCTTTCGGCACTGGTAAGGGATATTAATGCACCTGAAGAACGTTGTCCCACACAGAAACCGACACAGTCATGCGGCTGATTTTTCCACTACCACGGCCTGTGCCACCCACGCTGATTACCTGACCAATTGAATATTACCTGTTTCTTGAGACCGATTCACTTTGCGACCAACAACGGAGAACATCGTTGAACGGCTGATTCAGGATGCAGGTTTTGTTTCGTGACGTAGTACCAGACCATCTCTTGCCTGTAGACAGCATTCTAAATTGTTCGCAAACACTTGTACACATCAAGTCATCTAGGTGATCGGTTGATAACATACTTCCCGTAGGATTGTTGTGGTCGATTATGTTTGGAGCTATGTCCGATTGTTTTTTCCTAGGAGCCGCGGCATTTCTATGTAGTCTATTCCAGAGATATCCCATTTGGGACACTCCGTAAGGCTGTAAGTGCCTTTTGTCTAAACGTTGTCCTAGGTGATTGCGCAGTCAACTGCGCTGGATGCATGTGAAATGTCACAAAAACACTTCTGATGATATCTCGTTTTTATCACTTTTGATGTTTTGATCGATCCGTGAGTGCGATACGCAGTGAATATAATATCGGACGCATCGTTCAGCGGAAGCCAAATGCGAAAAACATTGATATCAGCCTGCTTGGCTGCGATTTCCTTGTTCTCTGTTATCAGCGGACTGTTCACACGTTGGTTTATGCTGCGTTTGTTTTCGACAGCTATCGCGACGTCTCTTTTGGCGGTGTTTTGTCCCATTTGTGCTTCTCTTGGAGACAATACTGGGAATAAGGTCAGCAAGTTGTATAGAGTCTTGTGTAACTACGGAGATCACAGTTCTTTTGCTTCTCGTTCGACTAGTCCGGAGAACCGCACGTATGAAACCATAAAAAATTGTTGCTTGGTGACTGTTCCACCATGATCGTGCAGTTTTTGAGATTGACACTGTTTTGAATGTTTGGACATTTAGTTTTGGGTTCTGCTGGACTCCGATCAACACGCATCCTGCACATCTGCATCCTGAGGTGGCTTGCGCTCACAGACAAAGATTAACCATTCGAACTGATCATCGGTTTTATTAAGAGACTTGAAGCGTTTACATTTCCTATCCGCAGTTCCTGCATGGACTAAGAGGTTGTCGGTGCCATTATTCGCCAGTTTTAAGCATCGGAGGTTGGATAATGGGGACCACTTGTTAAACACGTGGATGATCAGGACATTGGAACTATTTTTTGTTGTTGTCTTCCTACTGTTTCTGTTGTTGCAGCTGTAATTACCGAAGTTGCTCGGACGTTACGGTCATTATGGGTTCACTCTGTCGCAAGCGTGTTGTCTCATGTTTGCGCCAGTTCTTGTCTAGTTGGGATGGCAAGAAAGACTTGATAACGGCCATTAGCGGCGAGCCAAATCGATGGAAAAATGGGTTACGTCCACGGTCTATTTTGTGGGTCAGTGGTTATAAAAACGTAACGACGCGAGGAACCAATCTGGGCGATTCTGAATATTGGGAACGAAATTCTCATCCAGGTTGTAAATAACTGGCACGATCGCATAAAAACAGTAATATTGTGCGGAAACTGGACATTCAGTACTGTGAGAAGTGGAGTTGTTCAGTATGTACGTGAAAAGCTCGTAGTTATCACGATGCGAAAAAGGTATCGTTTCTGGGACGTAGTTACACACCGTATGATTGCCATCCCCAACACTATATCAGGAAAAGATAGCTTACCTGTTACTAACTCGTCGGTTCGGCCTGGTTGGTTGTCTGAGTCGTTGGTTAGAGACGTTTGTTGAGGTGACGGCTAATCAGGCTCAGTGACGGGAATGTTGTCGTTGGTTGTTCGAGTTGTCTGTAAGGTAAGTTCACTTAATGACACGAGGCAGTGAAAGCCGTCAGGATATTGTCTTACTGATGACGCCTTACTTTCACCTACAGCTCGGTCGTTTGTTTACAATTTGCAGTCACTTTGGTGTTGAATGTTTGATTATATACATAGCTCTTTTGGTGGTTAGTTCCCTTCCACTTCTACTTTTTTCTTCCTGGCGAGGGTTTGTCTTTTTCTTCACAGTTGTGTGGCAGTTAGGCATCAATCAGAACCACTGATGTATTGCCGTTTATAATGATGACGGCGTTGCTGAGTTTGGACGTCTTTGGGATCAGTTCCGATAGTTGGAGGTGACTCATGGAAATTAAGGAAACCAACTTTTCTCAATTGGACGTCTCCCAAGTCATCAGTTTTTGTTTTTTAGACAGTTCTACGTCGGAATCAGAAGTAGATTTTGGGCTCAAATAAAGCAGAAAACTTGTGCCATCCTGCCTATAGGGGCAGTGGTCACATTTTTACCCCACCGATTGTCTTGGGGTACCGACCACCTTGAACAAGCAACAGTCGTGGTCTTTTTAAACTTGAGGGCCACAGATAATGTGCTTACTCGTAGTGTTCTCTGGGGCCATCTCTTCTTCTTCACGGAGAAAGTCGTGAGTTTGTTAGTGTCTTTACATGTTTATTTCATGTGCGGGATAAAAACTTTTGGACGGCTGTATATCGTGATGGTCACTGGGATGTCCGATCCGTCTCTCCGTTTTCAGTTGTTTACAAGACAATATTCTACAGGGTATCTCAGCAAAAGTCGTTCTCGTCGGCGCAGTGAGGCAATGAATGCGGATAAAGGGTAACATTGAAGTTCCGTCTCGGTGATGAGACCCACACTGTCAATCCTCCTAGCCGAGTCTGATCAGCAAACAGTTTTTGCTGTACTGAGGCACGGATGCGTTCACCAACTTGAAGATGTATGCTCTGTCTGTTACCTCCTTCAGCTACATTACCGTATTGTGTTCCGCCTACCCTGAACCACTGGCGTTATACCACTTATTTTTGTACTGAGACAGCCTGCCAGCTTTATGTGGCACAACTGATAGAGTTGTGTGAATAGGCCGGTTTTAGTTTAGCTGATCATGTGAATCCGGGATGACTTCCTAGGTCCGTTTGTTGAGTTACGAATCATGTACTTATCACTCAGAGTTTTGACAAACGAAGGTAACTCTGAAAACGTTGCTATATCACCGGCCGTTCACTTAGCCGGGATGCACGTTACCACTGTATATTTTGATTTTGCGAACGTCCTTTTGTTGGCGCTGTACAGACTTTTGTAAAGGCAAAGATCCCCCATTTTCATCGTGCACTGTCGTGATCGAACAAAATCGCTTGTCACATTAATTGTGTCTCTCATCCGATGGAGATATCAATTTCTTGTCGCAATTCGAAATCCTAACGCATGGATTATTGTCGGGGAAGTTGCCAGTTCCCCGATAACGTTGTGTGACCACAAGTGACAAAGTTCACTTGTGAGTGACCTTTACCTTTGTCGTGGACGTGCGCGGCTCCGGTCTTCACAATCGACCTACGCCCTCGTGACAACTGTTGTTGTCATCCCGATTGCACACCTAGACTGTACTCTCTAGACTTTTGTCTGGTCCATTCCCTTCGACCTTGCTTGCTGCTAGTCGCAAACCCTATAAATACGAACGGGTTTGTTACCATGGTCTTCGGATTGAGTGACATAAAGTATCTCTGTCCAGAGACCAGTCTTTTCTCTGTGTTCGTTCGTTAGCCTCAAGTGGTTGGGTTGGCCGGGAAGATACGTATTAATCGTGCATATTTTGTAGTCAGTCATTCAGAACCGTTGAACGTCGTTCCGTAATCTATCGTTTCACTAACCGTTATTCTGTTGTCTGTTCACGCGCTCGTAGGCCATATACTATCAAGTTATAACAATTATTATCTATTTTATGGAGCAAACTCGTCCAGAGTAAGTCAGGAGTGAAGTGTCCGATATACGATAAGCTTGTTCTTAACGACCTATTATGCTTTCAATAAGGCCTAATATTTTATCAGCCAGTGCTTCAAATTATGCATTTGACTCTGTTTTGTACTGAATCATCTTAATTTTATCTAACAATTGGTCATTATCTAACAAAAATGTATAAAAAAAAACACTTTCGTCTGTTATCCGTGAGGAGTGTCTTGTTAACCGAAAATCGCTGCATTCATACGACAGTTGTGAGTAGTTGCTCTGAGACCATTCGATCAGGGCGCGCTTCTTTTCTGAATACTTTGCATAACAAATCATGTTATGCCCTTCATATTTTACCGTGAACAGGGGAGAGGACTGCATAACTTAGATTTTAGATGGCCTCGAAGAAGCAATTTGGCGGTTTTAGAGAGTTTTTAGTGGGACCCCTTGTAAAAGTCTTTTTACCAAAAAATTTGTTTAGTCACTGTTGAATACATGGCAAATTAAGGGTTGACGGCGTCTACCCAAAAATGTTATCGTTTTTCGGGTTTTATGCTCTCATTATGTCCAGAGACCAACAAAAGCAACACACGCAAATAAGTTTTGCTGTTGTTGTCCTGGAAGATGTTGATTTTGATGATGCGAGTTACCTTGATCGCAGTGAACTCGGTTTTTCAAATTGGTATTTCCATAAAAATGACACCCTATTATAAGTGGTTATTGAATAGAATTCGTAATTATTCGACGATATGTAATGAAAGATGATAACAAAATTCCGTTTTGTTTAGAACGCATATACCTGAGGTTTACTCAACACTTTCAAGAGGAATCTTGTGGGTTACCTCTAATTTACGCATGCCAGTTGAACTCAGCTCCAAGCTTAATCCGTTTTGGTTTTTTGTTCTTTGAGCTCGGTTTCGGTTGTCCGCAATTTCCTATCCGTTTGCACATCGCATATCCAGATCTTCTGTTAAGGTGATGCATTTTGACTTCGTCACAGGAAGCCGTGGAACATAAGCCAGCGGTGTGGATCTATAAAGGACGTCGTTGCCTTCTGAGTATCCGGCCTGTTCTTACAAAAGAATTATGCTAGTCTAGCGAATTCATTGTTCCATGTTGCTTTGACACTTTCTCCAGACACGAATGACCGAAATTTGGCACGAAAGAGACTATGGTTCGATTTGAACGAAACAGCTAGAACAAGAAAATTTTATTGACTCGCCAGTATCACATTTACAATAACTTTTCCTGACCATTGGTCACGCAGTCGATCTATCTTGTGCATTCAAAATTCTGTTGTGTCATTCTAATCCAAGACTCTTTCGGCTCGCATTCAATCGACTCACGTAAGTTATGAATATTCAGAACCAACTGTTCGTGAACTCAACCCTTCCCTAGACTTAGTGACTTGTTTTAACTCACTGACTGATTATCCACTCCCCCTACTTGCTTGTTGCAAAAAACCGACCGTCATTGTCAATCTAGTACTGACGAGTCAATACGAAATTTACGCAACTGTCTATTTTGGTGTTCTAATTGCTTTGTTGAAACTTTTCGAGAGAACTAGTTACTCCAAATAATTCGATTTGTTCATAAATTCTGACCTTTACCGTTACATACAATTAGTCATAACATTGGAATAGCAGGCAAATTTCTGTCCTTAGAACAACAGTTGAGTCACTTTTTCATTCCGTCTATTCGCCATGGAGATACACTCCAGAGCGTTTGAGCGGATATCAATAGAACAACCGTGTTGTTTTCTACCAGGCGGTGTGGCATTTATAAATAAGAATGTTACCTCTTAT
Source organism: Paragonimus heterotremus (assembly GCA_013368495.1). Lineage (NCBI taxonomy): Eukaryota > Metazoa > Platyhelminthes > Trematoda > Plagiorchiida > Troglotrematidae > Paragonimus > Paragonimus heterotremus. Next base: position 54,931 of record LUCH01003397.1, read on the forward strand.
TCAAGAAAGTTTGACGGATTAATGCCATTTCCAATTGAAAACGGACAATTCGTTTATTTTTTTGGGTAAGGGTAAGTATCTACCACGTGTTGTCAGGTAGCTGGTTCAAGGAACCCTACAGTGGCCAGAACTTCATCAAAACTACGTCGAAATATTATGAGATTTGTTCGGGTGTTTACGCCGATGAACAACTAATGCGGTTAGCTCGCACACATCAAGCTTGACAAGCATATGACTGTCGTTAGCTGCTCATTACACTTTTATCTGTTTGAATTTGCTCCCTCGTGTCGCTCATCTGGACAACTGATCTTCGGCAAATACCTCTTATCCGTTGTCACCTCGGTGCAAATACCCTCCCTTCCACGTCTTCAACTGGTTAAATACGATATCCTGCATACTGTTGGACAGCAAAGAAGGATAAGTCAGCGTAAATTTGTCCCGAAAACAGCCGTCGTTCTTTTGTACTATTGACGATTTCGTCAAAACTTGTTAACTATTGGATCGTCACCTTAGTTACGCGCCCAATCGCTTGGCCCAAACTGAGAAATCAGAAGAGATACGACCGCACTGTTTATTGGACGAACGAGGCGAGGCGAGGCGAGACGAGACAAACTAAGGCAACAGAAGCTCTAAATTTATAGGACAAAACGACTACCATAGATGGGCGACAGACACAAAGCGAATCAAATAAGAAAGTCATAAATGGCAGTCAGGGAGTCAGAACAAATCACGTTAGAGGGGGCGTCAGAAGGCGACGCGAGAAAAAACACTGTTCAGATAGCGCGCAGGCGTTCGAACGCACACCTGCAATCTGATTGGCTGAATGGGACCATACCACCATTCAAGACCATGCCATCCGAGCTGGGCCGATCGAACGATGTGGCGTGACACGTCCTGGCTGTCTCATTAGGAGATGCGTCTCCTAACATTAACAATAATTACGCCAACTCTTCTGTGCTTGTTGATGATATACGCTCTGCGCTGTTATTGCTTCTGTATGTTGAATACGTTCAAAAGCGTTGTTCACGTTCACTGTACGAGTGGGTACAGGACCGGTGTTATTTTATACCCTCTCTGCGTAAATGATGTTAACTGCTCTAGTCCATTTCTTATTCAATCGCGTCTTGCGAAAGCTGGTTTTCTCTTAATGTGTAACCACATCAGACACCGGATTAGCAAGTACTCCATTTTCATCTCTTGATTTTAACCTTACTCTGCACATGGCATGAAGTCATCAGTATGTTAGATGGCGTATCATCCGTAGGACAGTTTTGTTTCTTGTCTGCTGCTGTTGAATTCAGTTTATGTCAGTCATTTGTATGCATCTGGCGAACTGAAACTGCTGTTGATAAGCCAACAAGGTCAAGCGAGTTTATCTCCTGTTGCATTGTCGATGGTACAGACGCAGCAGAACCCATGTACCACCTCCACACGTTTTTTGAACAAAAGCACATAGGGAAGCCTGGTGACCGACGGTTGATCCAAGTCGACTGCTTTTGTCGTCTTTGGGAATAAACTGTTCAGACTTTCGTTGCATCTAATCGGTTCTGCCGATTTCTCCTCAATTTCGCCACATTTCAAACGAAAATGTGACGTAATATAATGGCTTTAGGTACAACTGGATAGTGTTACCTTCTTCGCTGTTGTACCAAAGATGGCCTTGAAACACAAGAGCGCGGTCGTCGTTTCTTTTTAATGACACGTCTGAATTCCGTAAAATTCCGATTGGAATGAGTTGTTGAGCTGTTTTTCCGAGAATGAATGGCAGTGTTCAGTCTTGGTGCACCTGAAGAGTTTGTTGTTGATCAGGAGAATTAATGACTGCAAGATTTGTTCATAGGTCTATGTTGGACAGACTGCCCGATTACCAGTCTCAGAACAAATGCACATGACAGGATGATTTCGGAACAAAATCTATTTGAATATGAATGCTGAGTAGGGATTCCACAATTACTCGTCGCGCGTTGAGCAAAAGTTATAAGATTGTCCTGCAAATTGTCAAGGTAGTGAGACGCGTATTCTGAACTACACGAGACTATTCGTTTGTAGTAGCTTTCGGAATCATGAACGAGAATGTAAGTGGAACATGCGGTTAACGTTTCTCTTATACATAGGGTCCATATCAGATTGGTTCGGCTGTGTTGATGATCCGAGGGGTAGATTACTCAATACACCAAACAATTTTTATCGTGTACTCAAATCTGATGCTTCTCACCTCTCGAAAGCAACCGACTTTTGAATATATCGATTCCATTTTATGGTCATTTATCGTTGACTTATCTGAACCACCTTGTAAAGAGAAGTGCAGGAGAGTATACGAATGTCATTGTTTTGGTTGCCTACGCTACCGAAACATGCAAACTGTAATGTGGAAGACCGGGCTTGTTTGTATAGAATGTACATGTACGTCTACAGTGCTAATTCGAGATACTTCTGTTTCTGTCTTGTTTGCCGCGGGAATCCGTCTGAGATTATTCTTTCACCTGTTTAGGTTTTGATATGCCTTCCCGTTCCTCGTATTGTGATAACCCCGACCTATTTCCACAGTTATGCAGTACGGTAACTTCATTTTCCCTAGTTTGAATCGCCAAGTTTTCACACGGTGCTTTTATTTTCGCGTCCTTCCATCCACGGCATATTGCTCCAGATGGACAGTTAGTTCTCATTACTTAAGCCCGCTTGCATTGATATTCACGCTCTTTTCCTGTTCGTTGACCTACAAAGTAAACAGTGACTATATTCTTCTTTGCGTTGATTTTACAGTGGTTGGGCTTACCCCAATACCCGCTTTATCGACACCTGACTTTTTGCTGCCTTGGTTAGAAGATATCTGGGTCGGACGCGATACAACAAATGCTGATGAAGTATCGCTGAGATTAGCAATATCGAAAACCGTCTTAACGAAACATCGACATTGATTGTGTCTAAAAGTCGTCTGTTGTTGGTCAACACCGGTTGATAACGAGTATAACGGAACAAAACCTCAAAAAACGTGTAAGGTAGTCACGAAGTTTGATAGTCAAAATGCAACCGAGTCGGAATTCGATGTGGCTTCTAAAAGTTCCCTAGAACCTAATTATTCTTATCCAGACCACTGGATTCGATGTAATGATCTGCTGTGATTGCATCGGCTAGGTCATTATTCTGCATTAGCTGGCTGAACATCGCCGCGCTTATCACTAACCAACGTTGATCGTGGTCCTGGTCACGACGGCTGCCATTGATTCCGCCAACAAATCTGCTCACTAGAATTTCTTGTTGTACAGTTTGTGCGTGATCGTTGCATCCATTTCAAAGCATTATGCAGTCATGTTTCAGATAGAGCTGGAGCCTGTAGCGCACCATTGACCCTTTTTGCTACTTCCAGTGCACCAAGTGTTCTATTTCCTTTTTGTCGTTTGGTTATGAACGATGTCTTGCGTGAGGCCATATTGCGCCTCATTTGCATTCTCTGGCTGTGGTCGAACCAAAACAGCACGGTAGGCATCCCGTGACTTGACTTAGAAGTATGCTGAGGTTGATTTCACGTTTGGCCTCTGTTGCCTGTGTCCGATTTTCCGTTTAGGATCTACGTGATGCTGAAAATCGCGGGCTAAATGCACTGAAACAACAGGCCGCAGTCAGCGGCGTAAATGCTGTTATGATTGTTATAGTCTTTATCAGTTACCATTATACACTTCTGTTTTTTTTCTCAGTTAAAAATTCGAAGACCACATACAAAGTAAAGTCGATAAACAGTGCCTTCTCTGTCACTATTATGGTTCACATTTTGCGTCTTCTTCCTGCTGCTTGTCAATTTTTTGGTCAAACTTTTGTTACTTTCGAGTTATTTCTACACTAGTATATAACAGGATTGGTTGCCATTCAAGAGAATGGTGTCTGATACCCACGTGTGGTCCGTTTTGCTCCGTGTATCAGTTTGTGTACGACGAAAATGTGAATAGTCTTAATCAATGCTCAACTGTCGTGTTTCTCACGAGGAGTCCGCATCAAGTGAGATGGTCAGATTAGCGGCGCAGCCATTTATCAGTCCGTATTTACCGTAGCTTCGACTGTGGTTAATAAGGACGTAGTTTTATTGACTTGTGGTTGAAGTGGTGGTTCGTATTGATGATATATAGATCGATTCGTGATTTGTGTTGCCGTATTGTCCTGACACTGTGTTACTTGTATGTGGTCTTTGTTTCTGGTAAATTGTCCCTGACTGCCTGATCATTCTCACATGTAAACGAAGGCCATCAATCTTAACTTGATCAAAGAAAAAAATATATGGCTTCCAGCTGACATATGTTCGGCATGCATTTAAAGTGTGCATTGATGGATTTTTATTACGTGAGTTGATCAGATATCCGTTCACTTTGAGTGGCCAAATTAGTTCGTTGTTCGCCTTTTGGCACCGATGGTTTACGTGACTTTTGCTGAAGTTTGCAGGCGATTACCATCCTATCCTACACGTTACCCCCGTTTGCTCGTCGTACTGAACACAATTTCCTCAAAATTGGCATGTTTGCGAGCAGGTTGTTTACTTAGTTCATTGGTTCTTCGACGTCACTGTTGGTTTCTTGCATCAACCGGTAACTTATTGTTTACGATGTCTTGAATGTGATATTCAATCCGACAGATCTGTGTGTGACATGCTCAGTCGTGTGAACACAGATGAATTGAAGAGTTGTGGTACTCACCGAACGTCACGTTGGCGAATACTATTTAGATGCCAGTACACCTGTGTAAGAATGCGAAAAATACAGACCGAGAACCCTGTTTTTCTCACTTATGGTCTCACAAGATAGTAATTTCTTACGCCCTCCACCCACTATTCGTTCAACGGTACGTGCTTAATCTTGTCTGTGGCCATTTTAGTCTTTTTTATGACCACGGCATTATCACACTGCATTCTTACTTTCTAGATTGATTAAGGCTGAAGACAATTCATCCATCCTACAAGAGGCGCTTTCTGTACAAATCCACGAAGTGGAATGTCTAAACAAGGCCATTTTTGAACTGGGTCGGGAGAATCAATCACTACAGGTACGCAGCCATATATGAGGTGTTTTTATTGTTTAGATGATCGATTTCCATGTTGTTGTGTCGCTAGTCTCTTGTTTTCATTTGTCCTAATTCATTTTTGTTTTAAACGGATGGTTTCTATCATGCAGTGTCTCTGGTTGTCTGATTAGTACCGACGCTAGTCGGCTGTGATCTTCTGTTCCTCGTCTAGTTGGCACTGAGTTGAATGATGTCACGCGTGTTGACAATCATTGTCATAATGGAACCAACTCAATAGTACTGATTTTATAATGTCTAGGTTTTCCAGGATTTTCATCCAGAGCAACCTCTCCTGAGGCAGCCTTGTTGATCATTGTATTGTTGGTCCTCACATTAGGCAAGACCGCATGATCATATCTGAACGCTCATCCGTTTTCGGTTGCGAGTCCTCATCTGGTTACCCAGTTATTAGATCGTCCGTTTTACTTTGCGCACCCCAACCGTTTGACCCAAGACCGAAAAGCAGAAGAGACGCTGGAACACCGTTCATTGCAAAACGATTCCAAATTAGACTATGGGAACTCTAAGTATATAGGGCGGAACGGTTACCATATATGACCGACGAGACGCAAAGAAAGTCGGATGAGAAGATCATATATGGTAGTCAGACGTAGAACGAATCAGATGAAACGGTCGTATATGTCTGTCGGGCCGTTAGAACGAATCACCTTACAGTTCATATAATATACAGGCATTCCTCAGCACGGTTGTCATCTGATGGGCACAGTGGAATGATACAGATGAATCCACCCGAAGCCGGATCGATCGATCGATATAACGTGATCCGAATAGGCTGTTTCATTAACCAGTGTGCCTCCTAACATCGATCACCGTGATTGAAGATATGTTTAACCAGATTTTTCAGTGCCCATCAGTTATATATTAGTCTTAGTTCACAATTTTTTCCCCAAAGATAATGTTAGCGGTAACTTGCTGGTTTGATAGTTCGCATCAATGGACAATTGTAACCTAGTCTTTCGATAATACCATCAGACACGCTGATGACATTACCCTTCACGACTTTATTCACACTTACCTGTCATATTGAGTGACGAAGACGAGTTTTTGTTATCGACTCATCGTCAGTAATTTGTGTTTCTCCGGGAATGCTGATCATGTGGCTACATATTAATACTCTATATAAATAAGTCGCTCCTTGGGCGTTCTGTCGTTTTTAAACCTGTCTATTTTTGCGTCGTGATGTGTAATTAGAGGAAGCATTCGATTGTATTTGTTTGGAATGAAGCATCATTCTTTGTGACCAGAAAACTGCTTACTGGCATCATAACCGGAAGGTATTGTGGTTACAAATCGATGTACAGAATTTTATTCCCTCTTACAGATGTTACGAGAACGTGTCAGTACTCGTCAGTGGGTCAGAGATGATGATGCTTCAGCTTGTGTTGGTTGTCACCGTGAATTTTCCATCAGTAATCGTAAGGTACGTGTACAGTTCTCTGTTATTGGATAATCTCGTCATTCTAACCAAAATACTTCCTCCAGTAATCGTTTTTTATCTCTGAGTTTAAAATTACGTAGTTTTCTACGTTTCATGCAGATCAGTTCTACACTCACGTTCATCCCAGACATTAGAGAGCATGGATTTTTTTTACTTTACTTTTAGTTTATATTTTGAAGTTATTTTTGGAATGTATAGTAATACGATATGTATATTAATATGTATTAGTAATATGTACAATAATATTAAAGATTTCCCGTTTTTACTCAAAACCACGATTCTTACTATTGTTCAGTATTGTAATATGAAAAGGTTATCTCGACAAAACGTCCCTGAAAACACGTCAGTTGTATTTGTCCTGCTTAACGTGTCTTATTTATGGTCTGAAGTTGTATTGACTTTTGGATCATAAAATAATTCACAAAGGCTTAGAAATCAGTGCCTATTGCCATGTTCAAATCAAAATCGTTTTCAACTTATTTATTATTGTCATTTGTATTTTGTTAAAAGGAAGTGTGGAACTTAAAAGAACTTATGAATGGCAACATTACTCTTTCTTTGCACTCGTTTTAAGTTTGTAAGGGTTCTCATTTTGAACGAATTTGACGCCCAAAGTTAGGGAGCTGATATACCTTACATTTTCAAAGTAAATTTAAAAATATAGATTGCTTGATTCTAGTCTTCACTAGATCAGCTAAAAATAAACACTTTCTAGACCGCATGAATGAAGAAGTAAGTGCACTAACCTGACGGAATGTTTTTCCGGCAAATACGTATCGCTTGTTTCAAACAGTTACTATCGATATGATCGCGATCGTGAAGTGGCAAAACACCAGCTTAGAATGTCCCTTGGGAAAACATGTTACATGTGTGTAACGCGTTACGCAGTTGAGTGGAATAATGAACAGTTCAAACCGGCGTTTCCTACATCAGACGAACTGGCGACCACATATTGTCCCCGGGATCATTAGACGTTTGCGCTTTTAGCGTCTGCTGCTGGCGATGAGAACCTCCGTACATCTACACTGCGTATACACTTGGTCTGCTTTGCAGCTTGTAGTCGTTACTTGATTACCCAGTTGTTCACGGAGCGAACCCACATCAGGTTGGAGAATTAGCCTAGTGTAGTAATGGTCAACGATCACACTGTACTATTCGTGAGTAGTCAGGTAGAGGCACGTATTTATATATTGACGTAACCGGGGAGGGATACGAGAAGCAACGTTGGAATACACAACGGTTTTTCATACATGAACTTGGCAACTGTGGTATCCCGGGATTATTGTTATATTCAACTGAGTGTTTATGTCCGAGGTGGTGTTGATGCATATGTTCCCCCCCTTATCTGTTTTTTAAATAGGCTCCTTGTGCCACCTGTGTTCTTGAGTCATAACACTTACATCCAGCAAATTCCCGACCCCATGAGTATCGCCGTTTATTGGACGAATATTACGTAATTTGTTGGAAATTCGTTTGAATTTCATTAGTCTGGGTGGTCCGAGACAACCTCGGATTACCTGCGCGAATATAGGCACCACGAATGATATTTATTCACTACTTCGCATCCTTAAGTCTCTTACTGGTACAAACTACTAGTTTTGGGATAGACTGTGTCTTTCCAGACTAACAGTGCATGATCAGGTTACCACTTGAACAACTTCCGGTTATTTCTGTAATCCTATTGAATATATTCAGGCTATTTGTTCTCACACAATTAGTTGTGCAACCTTCACCTATTTTTCTTTCTCATCTCTATGTTTCATCCGCTTTTCATCGCATCTGTTTGCAATTGCTTGCGGTACTAAACTTCGGTTGTTTCTACATTTGTGACTGACGTTTATTTTGCTCATGCTTTTTGTTGTCATTGAATGTAATTAGTTCTCGCAAATCTTAGCCTTTTCAACGTAGTTTGCATCATGAAATGGTTTCGCAAGATGGCTTACACAGCCAAACGAGGTGATCCGGATATATATTTTTGTGGTGACGTCCCTGACCGAACAGCTGCTTAAATTCTATTAGCCGATCTGTATAAACATTTAGTGTGTGAATCGAAATACACCGTTGATATTTCCAGGGCGACTTCTGAGGTTACGACTATGTTCCTACGTGTGTGTTATTATCGGCTAACGTCTGAAACAGGTTTTACCATAAACAGTTTGAAGGAAGTTGGAGACGGCTGTTGGGTCTATGCTCTATACTGATCTATTCATGAAATCAACTCGTTTTACTTGCAGGTCCATCTGTTGGTACTGTTTATGCTCTCACTTTTGACACTTTTCAGCACCATTGCCGCAACTGTGGTGGGATATTTTGCGGGAACTGTTCGTCTAACCGCGCATCTACGGCTTCAAGCAAAGATCCCGTTCGTGTGTGTCGTTTATGTTACTCTGAGCTGATCAAACATAATGTGATCTGAACTTAATGCATATGGTGCTACTTCTTTGTTCACTTCGACAGGTCCTTATATGAACGTTCTTCATGGTCGTCCACTTGTCTGTATTTCGAACACAGCGGCTTCCTTTCACTATCATGATCTATCATATGCTGGAATTGTGGAACTTCAGTTTTATTGGACAATTGCGCAGTCGATCAAAAACGGTCCCATTCTTTTGCATCATCCTTTTGTTATTATCGACAGTCCAGTGGTTTTTTAGACAGTAACTTAAAAGAGCTGATTTCTTATCAGGTCATATCATGCTTTTGCTGTTTTCCTCCCTTCAAATGTTGATAATGTACGTATACATTTCAACCAGATTCTCGTAACATTCGAACAAGACGTCGATCGGCCGAATCTTTAAAATGTACACTTGTATTTTCACGTTAGTTATAAAGACCTATCAAAATGAAATGGTTCAGTGTACTGATCAAGCAGACAACTCAAGTTGATCGGTGTTGGGATAATGCCACAATTAACCCAAAAATGTTGTTGTTTTTTATCCTTAACACTGTATGAGCCTCCCCACGCTGTGCTTTTACCACTGTATGAGCCTCCGCTTGAACATTATGAATACGGTGGAGTTTCCAGTGTATTTGAAAACGTGTGGTTGAGATCAAATATACCCTTGGCTGAAGGTTTCTTGTCTTCTTCATTTGCGGTAGTACGTGCGTTGTCGTATAGGCCGTGATAACGCAAATCGTTAGTGCAACCGTCGTAGCTAACCTGGGGTATACTGGTCGCCGGGCGTTAGTAATTTTTCATCAATTGTCAGTTCACGCGGTTCATGACAATCAGCAATACCTACTACTGCCTATCTTCACTTGAAGACTGTGGAATTCTGATTCGTTTGTAAAATGTTCACATAGGGCAATTGCTGTTAATCTTCATCTGAGGGTAACCACAGAGCGAACCCGAACAGCATGCGGTTTCAACCTAACAGTAATTCCAAGTTCTTATGGTCATAGATAGTGTTAACCAACTATTCTGATTCTTGACTGTATCTGTTCAGATTAATGGAGTGCTAGTTATCCAGGTTAACATGCTTCAAGGCTTTTGGGGGACTTCCATGGTAGCCTACCGTAATATCAGCCCACGTTTTAACCATTGTAAACTCTGTGTTGGATATAACTTTACAACATGATGCAGTTTCAGGTTTAAATGTCCAACAGCTGGTGTATCTAAGCCTATGTATCTAACGCCAAGCGTCGCTTGAAGAATCTGATAGATATCAAAATACTCTTGTTTTTGCCAAACCCAACGCCTGTAGAACGTTCGAGAGGTACACTTAATACTAGTCGGGAACAACGGCTTCGTCAGAGTGCATCATTTTGAGATGTGCGACTTCAAAATACCTTATGCGTTTTTGTTTACCTTTTCCGTCTTAAGTAGAATTAGGCGGGAACCAGCATTTGAAGTATCTGTCACTTAAGCATGTTCAACCTGTTAACTTTGAAGTTGCAGAAACAGCGAAATTATATACTTCAGTGGGGGGGGGAAATCAGAATATCCATGTAGTTATCCTTCAAACTCAGATTGCAAGACAGTTTCGGTGACTAACTACAGATTCAGCTAAGAGACCGATTAATCGCAGGAATTCATGCCCCCGATCTACAACAACAGCTATTACTACTGGATGAGGCATTTTCTCGATCTGTCAAAGCTATCTGTGAACAGCTTCAAGATGTTGAAATCGTGGTGCATGAAAGACTGACTGTGTTATGTAACGCCAACAATGCTGGAAAGCAGGCATACCAACAACAGCGCCAGTTCAAAAAGGTAACTTCTCAAAGAAATGCGGCAGTTGAATCACATTATTCTAATCCGAACTCTAACATTGGGATAACTGTAGGTCATGTGGTCATAAGCATTCTCGAACTACGTGTCCATTCCGCAATGTCAAATGCGGTAAGGTAGGTCACACTGAAGCTGTTTGCCGTAGTTCAAAGATGTGTCTAGTCCATAGTTATTTGGCAGAATAAAGTCGCATCCGATTTTCAGTTCATTACACTTACTGTAAATCCTATTAAATTTACTGATTCTACTCGCCATAAACCAACCATTTGCTGTCAACAATGGTCTCAAACATTCCTTTATTATTGACATCAGTAAAATTGAATCGATAATTTCAGTTGATCGCATAAAGCGGCTTGAACTTTCTGTTGTCTTGAGACCCACCGATATTTTCGTTGAAGGTATTATTGGGTCTGCCTTATCTACTCTTAGCAAATACGGGCGTCCACTCACAAATGCACGGTCCAATACTCATGCATGTCCATATTTTGTTGTTAATTCTGGTCCATCTATTATTGGTCTTGAGTGCACGAAAGTTTTGTTGTTTTCTTTTGCTTTGTCCGTTGAATCATTTGAGATTTCAAATTCTGTTTCAAGTCTGAATTCAGTTGCCGAAGAAGTAACTGCAATTTAGCCGGTGCAAACAGGAACTTCTGAGCATGTGAAGAAGAAGCATTGTCGTTGCTACATCAACCTGAAGTTTATTTAAATTGCGCCTGGTGTAATGATTGTAATCCGTAACCGAGCATTGTGTTGTTCAGCTGAATGAATAATGATGTACACAATACGGATTATATTACGCTTTTGTTGGCTCACTTTATGTGTTATTGCTACTGTGTAGTAACCAGCTCCGAGTCCGCGTTAAGTACACTTACGATTACTATTGAGTATTTCTAATTAGTACATATTTCCAAAACCCACATCAAAATTGTTAAGTTCCCCAGCTCGCCTCTTCCAGCATTGACTTTTACTCACGTCCATTGCTATCTGTCAATCACCTACTTCTGTGAATTCGGCTTTCTTATTGGCAGCTGTGACACTCATCAGCTAATCAATTTGCTCGATGTCTAGGTGTCTAGTCAAACATCAGACCGATTCGATTGTATTTTGTCAGTCCGTCTTTGCCTACGCTTGCGGTTCTCGTATATTTGAATCGTTGCGACCAATCGTATTTCACCTCGCGAACGTAAACAAATTCAGATTCGTTTCTTGCACTTGATCATGCTGTTTATATTAATAATATCACGTCTCCTGCAACTTGATCTGTTTCTATTATTTAGTGACATTGGTTATACATGCGTCGGCCAACGTTCGTCGAAAGAACCTACACCCAATATAACTTATGTATAGTATTCATCACGTCTTCTATTTATTCACATTACAATTTCTCGCCTGATTCCTATTGCCTGTACCTGGAAGTTATTAATTTAGCGTCTGTACGCACTCAAACTGGTCACTTGTCTACAATACAAACAAAATCGTGTCCAGCTGTGGAGATCTTTTTGCATACCGGACCAAAATGAGCAATCGGAGATGGCCGATCGTGGCCCGGATACCAAGACGGACAGTGTTGTGTAGCATGTCAAACACGTGACCTCGGTAGGGGTTTCTCAGCGAGAATTTTGCACAAAATCGTTCCGGGTACCAATCACTAATGGCGGATCCGCTAAGCCCAACAATTAATATTAGAAAGACGAGCGGAAATCATTTTTCACATGTGCGTCAGACATAGCTGCTAGCTGTGTATTCCCGTCGACGAAAACGCTGATGCCTGTAACTGGGCCTCATCAACCAGGTTCTCGTTTCCAGAGACGTGTCGTACGTCTGTCTATAAGTATGATATGTAATCAATGTGACGCACTTCGCAGTGCGAGTGACGATGAAGACGGCTGTGGAAGGCCTATACTGGTGGTTTATCGTCAGTAAAATTCACAAACTGGCAACTTATGAGAGTTTATTGAGGGTGATATACGGCCTAGTGGATATCTAATAAAGAGAGTGTGTTATCGGTTGTAGAGTGTTCATAGGCTGATGTAGGAAGCGGTGGCTTTTTATTGGCAATGGCGTGGTATAAATTAGAGTGTACGTGCGTAGGCCGTCAGATAACCTATTGTCGTGCAAAATGTCGGAACGAGTGGATCTCAGCGAAAGGTTCCGTGCCTATTTC
>LUCH01003398.1:9176-50611 GCA_013368495.1 Paragonimus heterotremus
TTTCTTAGAATTTATTTGCCACCTAACTTCACACGAATACCGATCAGTGAATGGGGATGACCGGTCAAAGTGTGTTTGCTCCGAATTCGTCATTGTTATTTCTTTGATAATTCGATGGGTTACAATTCCAATTCAATTTATTTACCGCTCAACGGTAATGTGCTTCAACATTCGGCATGATTGACGAAGGTGAATCAATGCTGTTCAGTGGCCGTTTTTTCGTGAACTCACAATTGCTATTCTTTTTTAAGATCACTTTTGCTTCTTCTAGAGGTCGCTTCTTACCAGCATTTCTTTCTTTTACCTTGGTCTTACTCATGACCTTTTAATGTAATTGCTCACATCTCTCGCATAAAATACAAGGAATTGAGATTGTTGAGAATTTCATAAGTAACATCTAGCCTCATGATTTCCTCGCTATGCAGATCAGTTCAGTCTCCCACTATCTTCGTGTCCATTTTTCCCCACGTACTCCGAATGTTATCCGTGGCTGCCACTGCCGTTCACGTTGATATTATTTGGGAACACTGGTGTAAAACGTCGAGTGGGTGTAGAAAGTGACCTCTTCCTATAATGCTGAGGATGTGCATAATGGTTCTGCGAACGTGTTACTGCTCTTGAAAATCAACCACCTTTTGAGTTTGTACCGAATAGGCCCTGTAGTATATGTAGACTTCACGTGCATACATAATCGCTGCGGTACTCATGAATACGTTCAGTTTGTTTAAAAATTTCCGAATTAATTCGGAGTCTCTCTCAGTTAGTTGAACGTGCAGTCCATGTCTTCCTTTTTTCTTCACCCTACACTCCCTTCGTGGGTTTATTTTTCCGTTTATACCAGACTGCCGACCGTTTTTTGGACAAAAAAGCACTATAGCGATTTGGCGATTAGGATGATGCACATACATTCCGTTACACGCAACACGCAGTTCTGTACTATACATGTTCTGGTTACTGCTAATTAGGTAATAGTGATCCCTACGCATACAAGTTTTATGCTAAACTAAAATCATCAGGCAGAAAGTACAATCGCCCAGAACTTCGCGGTCTGTGGATCTTATCCAGTTCACGGCTGTGTCGTTCAAAAGTGGAATATTTTTCGCCTTTTACAACGCATGTTTTTTCTGTTTGTCTTCGAAGATCAAATGATAACTTGCCACCTGTCACAAAACGCGTGCTTTATAAACCTAACAGACAAATGGTATTAGTGAGACCGACAACCGTCCTTACAAAAAGGCGTTCTTGTCAGATGGATGAGTTAGTTTCAAGTAGCTTGATTTGGTGAGCAACAGTCAAACATTACGTCAAGTGATAATCCAAATTGAGCAACCGCAAAACATGTCAAATAGATAAATTAGGTCACAGGATGGTTGAATCGTTACCGCCATGATGAACTACAATGGTGCGACAAACATCAAGCTATCTTGCTGCCAACGATCGAAGTAGTAATGAGAACATTGGTTCGCAAAGTTGCCATTCTATCGGTTTGTCCTGATCCTGCTGCGTGAACACTCAGGTAAAGATGGTAGTTCTCGTTGCTTCAGACTATCACGATTATAACATTTATGTTTATTCCATTACATTTTGCTGCCTGTGTTAACAACGGATTGGGTAAACCGGCCTCAAATCAATAGCTCGTAGTCATTCCAGTTGAACCATTCGCTTAACATCATTGTTACGATATTACGTTGTATAGATTGACCCTTGAATAGGCAGACAACACATGTTGTAGTGTTGTTGGTGATGTAGTGGTCAATCACAGGTTACTGGATAGCCTGAGTAAATGCAAGTGTACTTCACTAGGCTTTCAGTGACAACAAGAAGAACGGATACAACTCAAAAGTTACGGAATTCGAGTAAGTTATCATGATCAAAGAGTTGGACTCCCAGATGGTGTTCATAGGTATTCGGGATGACCACTAGAACATTCCACATTACTAGCGTCAGGGAAGCAGAGAGGTTAGGGGAGTTAGCTTGAACTGTTGAAGCGCGACCGGAACTGCGACGATGTTCGTATTGCGATAGAGCAAAAATTGAGTGGAAGGTCCGTTTAGTATTGTCAAGCGACTGCGCAAACAGAGAGACCAGCAGACCGGTGTACACTGATTTTGTATTGTGTTACAAAGTAGCTTTAAATTAATTTGAACATGCGGATAGTGATACGAAAGAGTTGCTGCGGAAGAAAATTGATACAAATGCGTTGTCGTACAAAAGTGAAGTATAATTATTTAGCAAAAACAGAGATACCTCTACAACGGGGTTTGGAGAATGGAACTGTTTGGTATTTCATGCGTAGCAATCAACTATAACTTCATTTCAAGTGTCATAGAAGCAGAAAAGGGACAGAATATTTGTACAAAATCAATTCGTCAAAGCACTACAGCTGTCCTGACCACTCATGTAATCAAAGTCAGTTTCAGACATTGCTAATCTATCAGCAGTATTTTTAAACAATCTCTCTGAATGCGACTGTTTTAACTCATACCTACTTTTCGACTGGTAAATGAAGCACTAGAAACAGGCATCCCCGTTTACCTTTAAATTTGGTCATTTTAACCAGTAGCAGTGATTATTTTTCGCAAAGCGAATTAATTGCGGTTGTGCACTACTTATACCTGAATCAACGAGCGGTTAAAACCCATGATCTTATTGTCTGTCCACAAAGCCATCATTTTTCTTAGATATCCTTATTGCAGGCACAAAGTAACTTAAATCCTTGTGCCGTAAAGCTCAACAGAATTATACATTTCCACCCTGAAATTAGGTTCAACATCCCAGCTGCTAACCTGGAGATGTTGACGCCAAATCGGTTGTGCTTACATCCTACTTGGAATGGTGTTAGGTCTTTCGGTTGATAAGACCGAATTTCCTGTCTGGCAGAACGAGCGTTAGCATTCAGGGGCTTTTCAAGTTCGTCCGTGTTCACGTAAAACGATCAGGGGTTGTGCATGCACACACTATGTTCATCCGACGCCATCATGCTAGCACCCCGACAAAAACGCACTGAAAGGACTGCAGGTGTCCCACTGAAAATCTGATTTAAACTAACTGATAGTAACTGAGTGTGACAGAAACATTTAAATTTATGCCGCAAATTAGGGTCGTCAGTTGTATTTCCGTTAGCGGTAAATCAAATCGGAAGTTGCTCGCGGCGGTTACGTACTTTCTCTTTTACACCGAAAGTAGGCAGATGTCACATATTCTCATAGTTTTACCAATTGAATCGTTTACGAGATTTATCCATGTGTGTACCACGACCCATTATCAAAGCCCGATCGATCAAACTACCATGGTTACAGTGACGTCGTGATTATGAACTTGTTATGTCAACGCGTTTTCAACTTACATCTTTGGTGGGTTTGACTTCGTAAATGAATTCACTGCAATAAAATCTTTGCCACAGTGACTACCAGTTGAGAACTAAGAGAAATGGTCGTTTTCGGGTGTTGGTTGCTAAAAGAATGTTTGACAGAAAGTTATGAGTTACATAGGTCAAACTGTTCTCGAATGTTTGAAGTAACACCATATTTTGACGCAGTATTTGTTCCAATTGTTTACCATCAATAATGACACGGTTATCAAAGGTTTGCTTAACTCCTGACGATTCAAGTACTTATGTCGGAATGTCATACTGACAGCTGGTCATTATAAAAGTCAATCTTGCGTTATAAATTAAAGTCTAGAATCGAGGTCTGGAAGCAGCTTCTACCTCCCTGATTCGTCTTCCTACTCTTCTGTTCCATCATAAATATGTTTTTCTTTCACTTGATTCTCTTTAGTAATTGCCGAGACATTCTACATGGTCTTCTAATTTGCAAAACCTTAAACTAAGGAATGATGACTGACCCATTTTTCGCTTATCCTTCCAGCTCCAAGTCTAGTTCATAAAAGAAACACTAACCTACGTTTTTCGCCGATCGCTGACATCTACTTGAAGGATTTCGTTTGGTTTTAAAGTGAACCCACTGGTTGAAAGATAACCTGATGATTGAGGCTGAAGGTCCTTCTATGCCGTTATAAGTCACAAGTTCCATCGTACAAGTGCCCTTTCAAGTCGTTGTGACACTGAGGTGATTTGGTATATCCACTTGGTTAATAGTCATGCTATCTGATGTCATGAAGTTCATCAGAGATATTGTGTGGTGGCAATCGTTTTCTGTTTATGATCTTGACAACTTGTCTAACTTCTCATTCCAAGTATGCAGCCCTATTCAACTACAAAAACAAGCAAGCCATATATTGTTCAGATGAAGTCCTACTTAGTCGGAATGATTGTCCAGCATAAAATGCGTATGAAGTTGAAGAGCAATTTTGAAATGTTTTAACTATTTGCCTCCTTCTTTTAACTGGCGGTGTGTATCTTTTGTCTCTATACTATATGCTAATAGAATCGTCATACATTCCTTGAAACCTCTATTTCAAAGCAGTAAGTTGCCTTGAAAACCTGCAAATAAAAATGGAAATGCTTTTTATCTGGCTTCCGTTCACATAACTCAGCTGGTTCTCCGAAGTGGTTACGGATATATTCTCTTCTTCCATAGTACAAACACATAAGTCAGTAGTGATTTTGACTGAACAACATCGGATTATCTTACCTAACGAGACACGTTCTGTTACAACAGTGTACCGGAAACTGATGCATCCGTAATTCTAGACATCCCAAACTAGTCATGCAATTTTATTCAGGTTCTTTAGATGTAAGAACCTTTTGCATCCTTTTGGCATCTAAAGTCCATTGACGGTCCGTCTGTCGTTCGAAAAATGTTAGATTCAGGAATTAGGCTTTACCTGGTTCTCTGTGGCCGAATGTCGCTTTTGATGACTGGTTAAGCGTACTGAAACAAACGACGCTCATCTTCTCTTCAGATCTGTTGTATAGTTTCAGGTGTTCGACCGGTGCACGCATCATTCCGTTTTATGTTCTGTGGATTCACAGTGTAGTCATTTTGCAATGTGGTCAGCACATAGCTCCAGATTGGTCGACGGATTATTAATCACACGTTTGTTTAATTAGATAATGAAACTTTCATCTATCACCTTAGCGACGGACATTTGTGATCGGACATATTAATATCTATTAGTACTGTTGTCGTTGAAATCAATTTTGATGCGGGCGAATTGACATAGTAGCGCCTTACTTGGCTTGACTACCGAAATTACAATCGTACACGCCAGGGACCGACGATCGCTATGTGGATGCCGAACGAGTGATGTCTGTAGAATAAGATGACGTAGTAAGTACCTAGCTGAGCTGTTTTTAAAGTGTTGCGGCCAGGATGTTGCCATTTAAAGAGAAGTCTCTACGGAGAGGTTTCACAGTGCCTGATTTTGTCCATTTTGGTTTGATGGTGATCTTGATAAGAGCTGGCTGTACAACTTGATTGAGAATAACTCTAAACAAGCAGATTAACTAGACTGTGGTTTTGATGATGCTCAAGAAAACTGGTGCAAAAATACTTCACCTGTACGTTCATAATAAAGAAACCATAACGAAATGTAACAAAGACTGAAGCTAAGCATGTGTGAATGACGACATTTTACTGTGGATGTTTTACCGATGCCGCAAGCAATTGTGAGTATGCTTTCCTGTGTTATCACAAGATTCTGGCAATCCCGGGTTTATCTCGATCAACATCGACGAAATAACGGACTCACGATCCTCTGTCTCATAGTATTACAATAACGTCTGTAGCTAATACATGCTGATCATTTTAGTGACTCCAGGTAGTATACTATATTCGGTCATGAACCATCAAACTATTGATGTTATTAAATCTGATAGGTGAAAATATTATCTGGTCTCATGTCATATACATGTCCTGAGCTTCACAATTCTGTGTGTGGGTTTGTTCTACCAGTTTGTGAAAACGGTGAGCGCGTCGTGGCCACCTACATGGTACTTTAAACCTGCGACTATGCTAAATACAAACTGCATAAGTATCGCGGAGTGCAACTGCCTGAAAACTGCCATTTTTTGGCTGTCACATCGCACAAGCACAGCCGGACCTTCCAAAACAAACAGATCGCTTTTTTCATGACTTTTTCAATAAATCACGTCATTCGATGATAGTGCGCTCTTAAGCTAGTGATTACCGAACCTAAACCTGTTTTACACCGGGGCTGTGCGTTCTGAATATGTTGTTGTCAACAGAAAATGGCAAGCGTGATCTTAAATGACATGTGTTTACGGGGGGGAAATGCTCGATGGGCAATTCCAGTTGACAGTTGAGCACCGTCAACGGGTTTTATGCCAAACCCTCTTAGTGGCATATGGTGTAGACTAAGGTACTCCGCTAAGACAGCAGGCAAACATCTTAAGTGTACACGTTCCACGTATTTTTTTGTGTTTTCAGAATCCGGTTTACTTGCGTGAAACGCAAAATGGTCGCCCAAAGCAAATTAATTTCGACCATTCTGGAAAAACTTCACAATTTC
The DNA here is from genome assembly GCA_013368495.1 of Paragonimus heterotremus. Classification (NCBI taxonomy): domain Eukaryota; kingdom Metazoa; phylum Platyhelminthes; class Trematoda; order Plagiorchiida; family Troglotrematidae; genus Paragonimus; species Paragonimus heterotremus. The sequence continues at coordinate 15,612 of LUCH01003398.1, forward strand.
AGTGGGCGCATGCTCCCATTAATGGCGCTGTTTCTGACGGATTCTGGAATTTAAAGCCACAATACCACTGAGCTTCTTTTCATAGAGTTACTTCATACTTCATGTAGCCAGTCCAGACTCCGGGATAACTGTGTGTAAGACAGTATGTCGGTCTCACGTGACCTTTAGTCAGAACGAGATGGCTACAGTCAATCAGGTGTACCCTACTTACGCTGATGTCATTGATCTTACAAATTTCAGACCGATAAGACAATGGAGACACAAGCACCAAGATGATGCGGTATGATCAGTACTTGTCTGTTTCACACTCTGTAATCAATTACTTTGCGTACTGTCATCTATGAAAGTATATGTAGTCCAAAATTCACTGAAATTGCGATCGCAACCGCGGCTCTTGCTCAATGGAGGCTGTCCTTTGACTAGTTCCAGGTTGTTACCCACTGATACTCCACAGAGTTCAATTATGGCGCTTCGTCATTTCTGTACACTTTCGACAATACTGTCACTGGTTTGTCTTTTTGTCTACTATTTTACTAGTGGTTGTTCTGCAGCTTCATTCCCAGAAGTCAGTCTTTATAAAGTTCAGACGATATATGACGGCCTTTAGCGTCTGTTTTGATGCATTCTGCATTTGGCGTAAGTGAACAAGGGACGCGATTTCATTAATGTACGCACCTGGCGTCAGATATTTTCCTGTGAAAGCTTCACACGATATATCTCCCGCTCCATGACATTCACAACTAATCAATCCTACATAAACAGTATGTTCATACTGTTTGGCAAAGGACACTTCAGCTCATTCAGAACACAATCTGTGAGAGAAACAAGCGATGAAACACAAAGGTGTTGTTGGAATAACAGGTTAAATCAATGGCATCTATGTAATGTGGTCATTGGTTTCCCCTCTTATTATAAGTCCATCCACCCATTTATTCTTGATTTGCCAAACCCGCTCTATCTATCCATAGTTCGTTGTGATCACATTAATTTTCTGTGTGTTATTTGCCAGATTTCTTCTCAAATGATTTATCTGACACGTTCAGTGCATACCATCCATTGTACTTTAAAATTGGTTCTTTCTTCGTAGGCCTTCTCAAGAATGTAACTGACACTGAAAAAGCAAGTTACCTTGATGAAAGTTGTCAGGATTGACAAATATTACTCCCTAGAGTACAGGGATAAAGGTGTGTCTTTACAGGGAGTACTATTGTAGCGAAAAGGCGTTCAACAAAGCTCAATCTTTATTGTTCAACACGCTAGTTCACATGCTAAGCGTGCGCTCGCATTTATGAGTCAGAATTCTGATCCACAACACCACGAGGTTTCCGCTCAAGCGTCATGTACACTTCTGCATGGTTTATGTGGGTGATCGTCGCCTTCTATCCGGAGGTTTTCGGCCTGCCAATCTTCGTCCGCTGGTCCAATTCCGTTGAGCGATGTCTCGTCCGGTCGCTCGTGTCGTCCTCCATCTATCCACTGTGAGCTTTGACTGTCCTCTACGACCGTGTCGAGATATTCCCCCGAGTGTTGGAATAATCGAGCCTCCGATTTGGTCGCCCATCCAATTGTGGATGCCACCTCTCGTCCGTTGGTCCGATCCGATCGAGCGATGACTCATCCGATTGCCCCTGTTGTCCACCATCCGATCGTTGAGGGTTTGTGGACGTGCCTCCCCCGCGTTGAGGCATTCCGCCGAGAGTGTGGATACTCGCCTCTCGGGTCTGACAATCCAGCACATTACGAAACGATGAAGAACTGTGTGATCTGGTTAGATGTTGCCAGATGTTTGCCAGGTAAAGGCTGCTTTACAAAAGCGTCCTCTAGCAGAAAACCTGGCTATTTTTCGTTCGTGCTTCAAAAACTCGTTGATCATCGCGTAAACAAACTAGTACGAATCCCAACTGATTCACACTGTTTGCAGTTGTGATCGATTTGAAAACTTCTCCGAAAGTCAGTGATCGGGTAATTTTAGATGAAACTCAATTGTGAAAAGTCAGGACTTCGGCTGGATTCAAACCAGCGACAGAAACATTGTGCCAAAACGCTGCAAGCGCTCTACCAGCTGAGCAACGAGCCAGGAGCTCGGAAATTTAACACTTAGGCTTGGCTACCCACCCGTCCCACTGTCTCATATGGAATCCACCAAACGATGCTGAAGATTCGGCTGCCCCGACAGGATTTCTCAAACAGTTCGCTTTGGAATCCACCAACGCTACTGTTGACCAGGTAATTGCTTCTGTTTCACAAAAGATGAATATTATCCCGTCAAGAAATCCCGGTTGTTCACAGACGATGTTTTTACCGCGTTTTCCACTTGGAGATTCATCCAAGTTGCCATGTCACATACCTCCGCTATCGACGGTGAGCGTTCTTTCAGTGGAATTAAACAATTTCGCAGATGTAAACACAATTCTTTCATACAGAAACTTCTAAAGTAGGACATGGTTGTCCTATTCGTCAATAAAAGTTTGACGATGACGCAAAATATAACAGAGTGGATATAAATTCGCTTTCCGTAATAATAAGCGCTTCAGGTATATTCCCGCCAAATTCAAATTTATCAACTGTTGATCTGAATCCTACCCACTACAATGATTTTGATTACAAGCATTCTGTTTAGTGTCCATATTTTTACACATACTTCTACCTTTTCAGTGTGTACAAATTCGAAACCTAGTCATGACTAATCTGAGGCGGAGTTTGGTGAATCCCGGTTAACGTAAGCCTCGTTATCGTAGTGTGGAAGAACTGAAATTTGTCATGGCCCTTCATAGTTGGTTCGCAGGACTTCGGATTCACTATGTAAATACTTAGAAACAACCATTCCTTCCTGGCAGCTTTTTCTTTCGGATGTCATCTATCAAAAGTCCGGTTCGACCCACGTTCGGAAGCCCTTCTGCCTACTTACAATGCACCTAGGAATTGCCATGTTGACCGCCAAGTTTCCAAATCTTAATAGCTTGTTATAGCTGTTTCGGCTTAGTAATGTCCGACGAGCAACTGTGGAAGCATGGATGTCAATGTGAAATTATTTGTTTGTGCGATTCACTTCCGAAGGGTGAAGTTCGCGGTTATTATTCCGGTGTTGGTACAACAGGGAGTAGACCATGTGACGGTCATAGTGTGTCGCGTGATCAATAATGTGGATAACTGTCTCAAATAGAGAAGCCACTAGCGGTCTTTGTAACCAGTTTCCCAGTGAAATCACTACCAGCTCCACAGAGTCAGGACCTACATTTAGTAAAGTTCAGACGAACGATACTACTCACACTTCTACTCGGCAATCTGGCAGGAGTGTTTGTTTGGATAGTGAAGTACAGGGAGGAAGAAACTACGAAGCGCACTTCGGTATGAAATGGTTTCCTGTCCATACATAGATTGGACACTGGCAACTGTAACAACCGTGATGTCTTTGGATTAACATCGTATGCAAATGGGTGTTTTTTTGTTATGGTGTTGAAGTGTATACTCCATATGTTGATTTTCCAAACAAACAATCCTCGTGCCATCCGCGTGCTTGGTTCCCAACGCTGATACCAACATTACCAAAAGCATGGTAACAGTTACGTTTATGCCTCACAGCGAGTTTCAAAAAGTAAAAATGCTTCTCGAAAACAAGTCCTCGGGTGTTCACCTCATCTCTACTCTTGTATCAAAATATGGGCTAAAATAGAAATCTGGAACGACTGTGCAGAATATCCCGCTTACACTCAAATATAGCGTGCAGCATACAGTTTCCAGCAAATGACATTAGTAGCGCATAAACTAAAAGCACCTTCCAACTGCGTGAATCGTATATTCCTTATTATTCTATTTGCAAAGAAACCGTAGCCGAGGGCATTCTTAGAAAGTGCAGGTAACTCGCCTTCAATGACATCTCTGGCAGCTATATACATCTGAACAAAAAGTGGACACGATGATTTCCAGCGTTCGGTCACGACAATTCATGCATGCATACTTGATGTTGTTGGACAGTAAAAGTCGTGCAGATCCATTGGCATTGATTAGCCGCTTCGGACCCGGACCGAACGCCGAAAAGAACACATCAAACATTAAATACGTGCACTCGCTTTCAGTTGTTCGCATACGTGTCCTCTTATGAAAACCATCCAGGCTTGGATTAACCAATTTTCGCATGAGAACATCATATAAGTCACCATACCGTCTGATTAGACGCCGTATTCTGAGTCGCCTGACCAGGTAGTGAACAACGTTATCTGCTTGAATCCATCTTGAAAAAGGTAATTTCTCTGCAAATCAAAATAAACTCCATTTCAGATTTTTATCGCTCGGTTATAGCATTATCACCCTGAAATATCTGATAATCATAAACCGACACTTCTGACGGTAGATATTCTCGCAATATGTCACTGACACTGCAGTCCAGAAAGTTGAGCATATAGCAGATACTGTATGCCCGAAACAGCACCACTTTACGCTGTAGGACTGTTCGCGCAGTCATTGGATCGATCACCGTTGGCCATGCACAGGATCAGACTTCCATGTAATCTTCTGCAACAAAATCTTGATTCATCGGTTTTGGAGCCTTGAAATGAATCGGGTCTGCAGTTTTCCTAAGTACTTCTATACATCGATTATATGTGCCGTTTATCAAGTGGTTCAGATGTTATTGCGGAAATTCATGTCTTGATAGCACCTGTCAGCCTCAATTTTGAGGAATAAACACTTCCTCTTAGCTTGTCAACAAACTCTGGTGGTTTTCAGTGGAGTACAGATTCAACTTTTGGACATATCACGTTATTGGTTCAGTGTTCTGCTGTGAAGGCTGATCAAACTTGCTAAATTCTGTGGTGAAATCACAGGTAAGATTTGTGAAGCCATTATCAGTGTATTTAGTTTTTATGGGTTATTTTATGGACAAGGTGCACTGGTAAAATAAATTGGTGCTGAAGCCTCCGCTTTCTTATTGATAGACTCAACTCAACTCAACTCAGCTAGTAGCTTGTTTGCTTTAACGCGTGACAAATTTAAACAACCTATTTTACGCTGGTGCTCGTTATAAGGAATTCCGGTGCTACGCTATCCGTATTGGTCACTACGCTGAAACGACAGTTTGCTAAAGGTACCGACATTGATTGACTGTAGCCTTCCCAAAATCATCGAATGATCTCGTATCGATGAGTTTGTCCAATCGAATTCTTCCACATACGCCACAATTTTGTCATTGTATATTCAAGGTTTGTCTTGCTGAAGCGTCTAAGTTCCAGTAGCCATTAGGTCCTAGAAAAGTAACAGATGCTTTGAAACTGTGAGCACGTGGTATTGTGTACATTGTTTCTGTTCCAGGAAAGCCTAACCAAATTTACCATTAAAAGTTAAGGTGCCGCTATTATCAAGATATCACCACCAAACGTGTTCCAGTTAAGCAATCTTGGTTCGTTTCCGGATAATGTAAATAGTACGTCTATCATCATGTACATCAAAACAACCTTCTGCCGTTAAAGATTACTGTATCTCATACATCTACCTCTGCAAGTGTATCCAGTGAGCTTTATTATAAGCAATCAACTGTGGACTTCTCTGAGTTATCGACTAGTCAGAAATGACGTTCTTCGGACCTCTGTGAATGGTTGTTTTTGAATAATCGATACTTGGCTGTCTGCCAACATCATTTACAGGCACTGTTTCATTCAAAAGTATGTGTACTGTAACATGCAAGCCGGCCGTTTCTTCTGTGACCGTCAGTAACACTAACGGATAAACTTTCGGATAATGTGGAGACACCAGGGGACAGCGTTCTTCCAAAGCAGGGGCTCTAACAACAGTCCTGTAAAAGGAAACAACAAGAAAACAAGCATGAGCCAAAGGCCCAGTAAGCCATGCACACGACTTACATAAACGATAACTAAAACGGCGCCGACAACACAACCGCACGCTTCGTTACACGATTCAAATTCAACCTGCGCGCGCTTACTGGTTCGACCGCACGTTACAACACAACTCCCGTTTCAGCTGAAGTTAAGTAATCCCTTCCTAGACCAGTTCGCTTATTTGTACAATATAACCATAGTGTAATAAGACGTTGATGCAGCGTTGACTTAAGTTGTCCATCAGGCTTGCGATAGTTCCACAGTGGTGTTTCATACGCGTCAAGGCTGTCTGTGAGCCCCACGCTCGTGCTGCGTTCTGATTGGTCGCGCCTTCAACGACCAACGACTTATTCGTTCACGCACATAATGTCGCCGCAGCTTGCAAACGGGACAATATAGCCTGTACTTCCACTGAGTTACATGTTCTCTCTACCGTTGTTACAGCCTGTAAAACCTACTGTTGATGGCACTTTGGCAGGAATACAAGTACCGTCTCCTTAAACTGCAGACCAAGATACTGTTTCCCTTAAATTACGCAAGATATTATTTTCTGGGCATGCGTTACAATGAAAAATCAGCTGCCCACCAGTTTAAATCACTCACGACCGATGAGTAAACGGTGCCCAAGCTGTGCGCGGCATGTAAGAGAAGGACAGCGCGTCTACCTAAAGTTTTGGAGAAAACAGAACTCCAAAATAATTTCTGAGCATTCAAAGAAGTGTCAAGTCTTGTTTGTTAAACCACTTTTTAGTGCTGGTACACTGTAGCGAGTCATTCAGTAAAGCGAGGTATCCGTTGTCCAATTCGCCTGTTGTGCTTCCACTCATGTGCTTGAATTGATGAACTAGAATTCCAGTCCAAAACGTAGTGGGTTTTTTAAACCCCCTGCGCACACGCTTCAGGTTCTGTCTGTTCTGCTGACTTTTCTGACGTGGATTTTCGTCCGTCATTTCTCGTCCAGTTGGTTAGTTTCGTTCAGTGGTGAAATATTCGATACATCAACTGTGGAGTTTCACCATATTCCACGACAACACTGAGATATTCCGCTGAATGTTGGAATAATCATAATGGTCGCGTCCCCGACCTGGTCACCACTTGCAATATAATAAATATCTTACTACAGACAGTTCTCAACAAAATGTTCAAAAGTCAATTATTCTTATTTCTACAAACATACGCGGAATATACAAAGAACCTGACGTCGTATGAATACGAAGTAGAGTGAAATGGAGCATGTTCTTTTGAATGAACAGTCTAACCTGTTTGTCCTGTTGTGACATATGTGTGCTCGAAATGTTGTGTTCTTTCTGTTCCACACATAAACTGATGTTACGCTTTCACGCAGTATGCGGTGAATCTTGTTGTCGAACTACTTCAGTCTCTCGGTCCGTGTATAGATGTTATAAGGGTATCTTCCTCAGACACCTGTGTGCTCAAAGCTTGCTCACAATGCACTCATATAGTGAAGGCAGCCATATCTAACTGACCCTCTGTCACCGTTCATCTTCTAGAAACATATTGCCGTAGAGGACGTTACACAAAGTCGTAAGCAACGGATGTACAAAATGATGAACCTAGAAGAAAAGGTTGTTGACAGTTGTGGTCTAGCACTTAATAAACGGAATTTCAGAGAAATAATTCCGCGTTACATCGTAAACGACACCGATTTGCAAACTGGGGATCGATTGTCGACAGGTGATGTAGCCGAAACTGTGTGGGACTTGACTAGTGCCATGCAGACATGACGTACAAGCAACCAGATGTTCGGCGTAGGTCGAACTACGACATATAACCAAATTTTTTAAAACTGTTTCACGTGTCATACCACATGCAGGCTGGAGCAATCGACAGATAACATTTTCACAATGAACAGTAAGCTTTTTCTGGTCAATGATTTTAACGTAAAATACACAAGAGAATCACAATTTTATTCTCTTCGGTCCCATAGAAAGTCACAAACGAGGCCTCCACCAAACACTAATGGAACACACCATCATGCTATTTCAGTGTTCTTTCATCTGCTTTGGTTGCGCGGCCCCCTGAATGATTATGTATCTTTTGTTGAGTGCAACTGTGTTATTTTTATACCACACTTCTAGCTCGAAAAAGGATGGTACGCCTTCAGTGAAGATCCGTTCAGTCATTTTATCTCTTTCCTTAGTGCTTGTATACAGCAATATATTATACTTGCGTATTTCCCACTGCCAGTCAGCGCCCCAAACCGCAGTCTGAACTATTCTGGCTTATCCACCGTATGAATAACAGTGCATTCCTAGTTATCCAGCTACTTAATGATCGCGAGTATTCGTTATTCTGAAAGTTCCCAATTACTGTCTTCAATAATGAATCTTTTTCAGGGCAAATGGTTTGTGCTAATCTTGAGGGGTAGAAAATCATAAAAACTATCCCAAGGTAATCTCAAATTATTTTTGGCTACCTGATCTCTTGTCCGCTGAGCTCGATGATTTTGACTACTAGTTTTGATAACTGTCTTTCAACCTTCTGATTCGGGAACACTTGTAGGTGTCCATCTGTACCATGCATACCTGCATATTTTTTCGTCCTGTGATTCACGTTTTCGATAGTAACAGAATGATCTCTCTTTTTTGATCTTCTGATTTTACCTGGTTACGATCAGTGAATGCATACACGTTACTCATTAGGACAAAGGCGCACTGTTTTTTACCCAAAGACAGTAGATTTTGGTTTCATACAGACACTTTCTTCCTTGTTCGATCCCGAGTGTTTTTCCGACGGTCATAACAACAATGAAGTCCTTGAAAATACAACTTGCATTAGTGAACAGAGCAGTTCTGCTCCTGTTGTTTTGGTCACTTTTGTTATGTCGTTCTGATGCACTGGATAACCAAACAACTGAATTTTAAATTTTCCACTGTGCAGATAGTCCGCATAATATGATCACGTGAATGCTTTTGGCACCTGGAACGAGGTCTGAAATCAGAATGTTGTTCGATGGTAAGTAGCATGGGTTTACAGAAAGAAACGGGGAGACATCGAATGTACCAACCGGGTCTGATGAACATCATTCCTGTTGACCTACAGAAACAGTAAAATAAGCAATGTCTTGGTTCGTCCAGTGAATGAACCTACGTTGCTCATCTGCACTGCTTATCGCTATCTGAGTTGATAATGTGAAGAAGGTCGTCAAGAAGAACCTGCTGTTTTATTTGTCGTTTGGCCGGTGGTGGTACCACTTCGGAATTCGTTTCCCACAGCCTTAGTCCCACTGACTCACCTACAGTGTCCATCCGAGTTGCAATCTACACACAGAAAGCAGAGAGCGAAAAGCAATCCTGTGAATCATGCAAGTACGGAAGATGATCATTTGTCCTATCTGGGCAAGATCAAGCTGTGGTTAGTCATACGGTCCTCTCCTCCAAAGCAGTGCTTCCTCATTTGCCACTGAAAAATATGAATAATGACACTTGCCAGACTACTCAAAATGAAATTTTTTTCATTTTGTCCACTTAGTCAACCTACGGAGAACGTAGATACAACGCTTAGTAGCATGCGATCTGACTGGCCGCTCTAGCCCAGATTAATCATCAGTGTTGATCCTATTCCCTTAAGAAAAACCAACAAAAAATACTGTTTAAATATAAAAGAGGTAATGTGTGAAGGAAAACCAAGAGCAACAGAAACGATCACCTTGGCATTTTAGTATTAGCCTGATAGACGTTCAAGTCGCTTGTTTGTAAGGATGATTGGTTGAGTTTAGACACAGGGTTTTTGTATTCAACCCCACTTTTCCTTCGTCCTTCATCTTTAAATCAGACCATACTTCGTAACCATAGTACCAACATCCTCTTGCATTTTCAAATCTTTGTCAAATTCAGTCGGTCCATTCGGCTACGGAAATTCTACCAGAGGAGCTTCGACGAGACTTAATTCAAACGGCCAATAGGTTATATAATCGGACATAGGTTTAGCTTCAAGCAAAATAAACAGCCATCACACTAGTTCTTTGTTAACTAGGGTGTTTCACAGGAATTTACCCTAGGTTTCCTGTTGATCGTTCTATACATTTTGTAAGCAACTACTATCGTCAAATTACTAATGCTGTTTCACGCCGATGATCAGAAGATCCAGCAAATCGCCTAGTGTCTGAAAACTGTGACAGTGGTGCAAAACGAACTGAGCTGTTTGAACCAACGTTCCTTCAAAAACGACTAGCTGTCAACTTGTGTAAATTAATCTACATTTACCATCAAAACTGTTGCAAATAATGCTCCGACAACTCCAAACTACTCATAGCCATATGTGGACAAGATCTAAGAACCTTAGTGAAAAGTGAAATCTATCTACGAGCTGTGAAAGTGTAACCAAACCTGCTAGCCCACTTCCACGAGTCATTGCTTCATTATGTTTCAGTATTCGTTACTATTGTGACTGCTCGCCGCTTGTTTCGTCTAATTGTCTCAGTATTCACCCACGTTCACGTTTTCTTTAAATCTATAAACCGTTCAGCACAACTTATTCTCCGGTCAATACAAAAATAAGAACACAGTGGCTGTATCTTTCTCCCTCTTGTACAAGCCCATGAAGCTATGAATAGTAACTACTGATGTACTGTTATAACAATTGTGCTGATCTGTACATGAATCCTTTGCTTTCCTGAGTAATTTACCAAGCTACTGTCTACTCCTTATATTTTGATGTTATGTCGTATCAGTCAAAACAATAGTGCCACGAAAACAAACTGACTGGTTTCATACCACCTCATCGATCGATCGAATTCCACAGTATTTCCTATCCGATCTAATCCAGACAGAACGTGTGTATAGCATTTGGCCAATACGTTTGCGTTTCGACAGCAAACCACTTGAAATACATACTAACTAGATAAAAAATGGTTTCATTATGTTCATGTTAAGACCACCATAGCGAAATGCATTGAGAATTCTTTCATTTCCCATTCTACATACATACTTTTGTACACTCAGAATTAAGCGAACAGTCTTTTTTTATGTATATATAAAATTAGCTTGTATTTTTCGAGGTTAACCATTTTGATATGGAAATGATGACGAGGTTAATTGGTCACATTTTCTGTTTTTCGACACTATACTGTCGATCAGAGGTCACACATACACATGTGACCACGAAAAACGTGTTTAGGCAAGTCCAATTTACGGTTGTCTCTATGATTATATTTTTTCTCTCGCATTTTTACTACTGCTGCACCTAGGAAAGCGAGAACAAAGCAGAAATCATCGTCCTATTTTCACCTGGTGAGTCAGTCATCACAGGTTACATAGTTTACTTAATAACTGCTTGCTGCAGCTATTTAGCAATTCCTTCACAATTTGCTTTCTATCAAACAACTAGCAGTGAATGACGGTATTTAGTTCCATGTTTATATTCGGGTGTACCAAATTGGTCAGTGATTAATGTTAGCCGGTTTTTCGTCCTAAATAATTTCACGTGTGATTTTATTGGAGTTCAAATCTATTGAATTAGTTGATCAAGGAAGACTTCCTATTCCAAATCTGTTTACGAAAGCCACCTAAATTCTGGTTATATGTTATCAGTCACTCAGACCATTGTTATTAACTAACTTTCGAAGTGTTTGTGTAAAGGTCACGTGTAAAAGGATCTTTGACGTTCTCGGTAGCCGTCTGTTTTTTTCTCGAGGAGATTTCTTTTTTTGGTGGATAACTAATACTCTCAGTCGTCAAATCTCTGGTAGCGTATAGATTGAACCTATCAGAATTGTTCTAATCACCAGTACATCTTGAACAATTCAATGCTTCGATGATTTACACAACGCAATTCCCGCAGCTTGTCAAGTCATTCTTTTCCTGAGTTGATTGTCATCATCGAATGCAGCGGTAAAGGCCAACTATGCAGAAGCGGTGTTTAATTTACACTGGTAAAATGTGGGTGGGATGGTGTTCAGCCCGCAATCCGTGCACGCCAGCTAATTGAGTCCGGTGAGCTAACGGGCAAAACACACCGCTGGAACCACAGCCAGGTTAGGTGGTTGGGGGTAGAGTGACGTTGTTCACATTCCCACTACTGCAGTGGTTCAGCCACATCGACTCAATGTTTCCGCCACCACCGTCCACGGTCGATAACACCTGGCTGCTCACATGCACGTTTCAACGCAATCATCATGGCTTTTCATAAAACGACGGACAATAAAAGGCCGTATGCACGGACTGGAACAGACCTGCAAATCACTAAAAGGCTGATAAAACGTCGTCACTTCCAATAAAATCTAAGACACTTTATTCTGTTTTTAGGTTTATTGCGTCATTTGTGGACTAACGGGACGTCTTATAAGCTTGCTACCAAAACGATTAGCCTTGCTTAGCACCTCTCAATTTGGTGACCTCATTAATGAATCATCTCGTCCCAATTCCTGTCAGCATGTCTTGATTGACCATCTTATCGGTGCCGTGATGATGACAACTTGTCGCGTCATCGAGATCGCGTAAACAGCTCGTTCGAAAATGATGTCCAAATTGACGCGTCCAGTTCTGTGGAAACTTGGTTCGTCCTGAAAACCGATATATCCAGGATGTGAAGGCCGTTTAGTATGGGCTGCCACAGAACATTGACATCCTACGGGTTTTGGTTAGGTGATTACGAACTAAGACTTCGTGTTCACATGTGTGACCACTGGTCGAACCTGGCGGTGTTGGTTAAGGGGTCTAATCTATTCCTCACAAGTATCGTGTTTGTTCACAAACTGACTTTTGTAGGACTGCACAGACTTAACGTGTATGTGCTTCCGATGGCGGCTTACAATCGATACATTCATTTCACCGAAGGCACGTCCGAGTAGTGGGCCGTAGACTGACTAATATGTGTGTGTGTGTGTTTGTTTGCCTATACTTCTGTCTATCTGTCTGTGTGTCTGTCTGACTCTGACGATGCTGAGTTATGCTGGATCACACTCTACAATTGAGAAGACTGGACAACGGCCGCGCACAACTTGTTCTTCTAGCGCTTGCAAAGATCAGCAACGACAACTCACATCGGTTGGTCTGACTGAGTGAATACTGCACCAGAGCAAAAATACCGAGGGTAACAAACTTGACAGTGTGCAGTCAATGACCTACTACTTGCGTTCGTACCATTTCTAGATCTTCTGCTTAGTCTCCTTATATTAATTTTTTTAACCTTTTTGATAACGTTTTCTTCTCCTAAAGCATTTCACTTCACTACTGGAGCAAGCGACGTCTCGATCCACAGCGCCTTTCTTTGAGGCTACAGATTGGTGTGGTGACGACCACTGTAATCCGAGTAATACGGGCTTACTGCTCTAAATCACCACGAACTATTTTGTTCGACATTCCACTTGCTGGTACAAGTAATCATGTTATGTCATTGCACATTTAAATGACTGAACTTCTATCACAGGAAAAGTACCCGGAATATCGCAGTCCTGAGTAAGTCTGGCACCTCAACGAAGCCAAAAGAAACCCAACTGAACGGGGATTGAATTAACCCATATAGGGAGTTGGAATGATATGTAACATCAACACAGGAATCCGACAAACGAGACCCAATTGTCCGCTGGTTGCATATGTGACGGGATTGTTTTCTGATTCTCGTAAGAAGCCAGTGGAAAGGAAACCGTCTGATAAAAACATCCTTTGCTGATAATAGTTTCAGTTGAGTGGTTTTTCGTAAGTGAAATTACAGTACTGACTTTGAACTGAACATACACTTCCTTCAGTTCCGTACCGCAATCAGTAACACGGGACGATGAGGTAGTAATCGAACTCATGAGACTAACAGCTAATAATAAGCTAGCTCGAACCAAGTGTTAGTCTCGAAGCAACAGAAACAAAAAACCACGAGCAGTGGATACAGACATGTCTTCATTTCGAGTTACAAGTACTTTTATGGACAATAATGCATAGAGCGATTAGTTAGACTATGTAAAACGGTGTTGCACTAACCACATCATGTTTTCCAGTTATGTGTGGTCGATATTTGGTGAACCAACAGCATCCGGACAATCAGGACACACAGGGTTGGTTCCAGTCATGCTGTTACGATCGATGGACCCAAAATTATATCGCATTGTGGTCTGCAAACGGCTGTCCTGGAAGCTAAGATTAGCATATATCACTGTAAGAGTAAGCATAGACGAATCGCAGTTACAGGAGGGTGGTCACGACTTGTTACTAGGTCAGGCTGCAGTTGCGCTTTCACTTTGTCTGCCTTCATACAAGAGGCCTTGCAGACCAGACTTTTTGTTACGTTTGATCTTGAGCTATTCTGTTTCATTTTATTTACCCCAAGTAATCACTGTTGTAAACAATCACGCTGTATGTTTGGTCATAGACACAAGGTATTAACGAAAGTTGTTTGTATACATTCTGACAGGCAATGGTTGTTTGACGTGTCCCAAAATATTCCCCAAAACGCCAAAGTATGAAACTGTTATTCCAAAATAAACATTTGAGATTTTGAAAGTGAACTACGATTTGGTCAAATGAATAGTACCACTTGAACAACTTCATTGCATTAGGGCATACATAGATCAAAAGACTGAATTCTTGTCGCAAGGTGACAGCTTTATTGGAGTGCCGACCTAACTGCATGATTTACAGGAAAGAAAGAGTTTGAGTTATGTACTGGGAAAGTTTCACATCATGGAGTTTCGTTTATGATTTGACAACCTCTATCCTCTATCTTCGCAGCACTAGGCACCTTCAGAAACCCATTGGTGCAAGAAACTGAACGATTTTGGGATCAAGCCGCTTCGTCCTGGAAGCTGGTAGGCATGAAACAAAACCCTGTATGACCTGGCTCATTTATTCTAAATCTCACTACTTCGTGAATAGCTAAACCCGTAAACAACGAAATGTCTAGGCAGAACCCGTTGTTTCTAACTTCAACATTTCTATCTGAAACCATACTGTTGCTGATATTTTTGAATAACTTTACGACCACTTCATAGTAATCGTTATATTCATATTACAGCGTTTGCGATGAGTATCCCAACAACCTGATTACCCTCCAACAAATTCGATCCAGTGTATTGAAATGCCGTAGGGTAAACCTGACTTAACACTGTCAACGAAGCTGTTGGGGAGTAGATTTTACCGAGCTCAGTCTCATATGTAGAGCTCTGAAACACGTAAGTGATTGACCTATCTGGTTTGGCATTGTTACAATCGTCTGTATTTGAATCAATCGACAAATATGAACACAGGTACTAATATACAGTACGTCCTCGAAGTACAAACCCGGTAACGTATTGCAACTATTTCTTCCTCATTTGTCGCTACGACATACATTAACTGGTTAATGAACTAATGGGTACTCGAGTTCACATATCTGCATCATTTTATGTTACTAGGGAACCAACTACCTTGTACTTTAGTTAGGTAGGGATAGATCAACATTGCCCAAGACCGATTCTGTCGAAGTCATCGCAGTTTTGGTTATCACCTTCTTTTGACCCTAAACTGTCATAACACACCGGAGTGCCTAGACGTTGAAGCACGCGCACCCGTGCACCACTGTAAAGTGTACATTACTCTGGAACATATCACACCGTTTCTCAGAATGACAGTGATGACAAATTGAAGTAGGAACGAAGCATAGTAGTTATCTCTAAAGTGGAATCATCCGTTTCACCATCAAAAACCATATGTTCGTCCGATCTATCCATAAATTACTGAAGTAGTTTAGCAACGCGAAGGAGACTCGATGAAGTAATCGATCGGATCTACAACTTAACGTGTGAGTATGCAATGAAATACATTGACCTGACACTTAGAAGCGAATCGGACGATGAGAAAGGCAATTACATTATGTGATGAGTGGTTGGCGAAAATTGAAGTGAATTGTTTTATAGGTCTGTTTGAGATTCTAGTCAATTCTGTTCACGCACCCACAACCTCTTAGCCCGTTTCACTGATGTGTCCTGTGTGAGGACTCTGTAGTAAAAGATAACTCTGCCGTTTTACCATTAGGCCAATCGGACGAGCTCAAATGGGCGTCAAAAACGTACGTATGAAACTTCATGGATCGCCCGATATACTAAGTAATTATTTGTAATATTCATACATTTACTCGTCGTAGCACTTTTACTCCTCATTTGCAAGTAAATGAAGTTACGCTTGTTCTAAAGCAGAGATAAATGTTGCCAGT
The DNA here is from genome assembly GCA_013368495.1 of Paragonimus heterotremus. Lineage (NCBI taxonomy): Eukaryota > Metazoa > Platyhelminthes > Trematoda > Plagiorchiida > Troglotrematidae > Paragonimus > Paragonimus heterotremus. Next base: position 31,583 of record LUCH01003398.1, read on the forward strand.
CACATTTTCGCTCTGTTGTGCTTTTCTGTGTAAACAGTCTGTTTTATGAGGCACTGTTTTCTGATCCATCATTATTTGTCTATATAAAGTTTGGTCTTCGTCCGCACAGTGGAGTTTTGTTCGACGGTTACTCTGTTACACGTGGTCTGTATATTGACGTAACGGTTTGGAATAGCTAAGTTTTGCGATTGTTAAACGTGGCAGTTGATAATGCTCACAAGTTTAACTCATTCCCTCGAATGTGTTTCCTGTTTGTGAACTCTTTGACCGGTGAGTAATAATCAGTAGTTTTACGTGTGCATATACCTGATCAGAATTCTTACTTCGAAATAAAACAGTGCGTCTTGAAAAAGACAACGAACACTTCCATCACAACTGATTTCTCCCTTTTGCCATAAAACGTTGCATCTGCAACGTTCTCATCTATCACAGTCACTCTATACATTGCGTGATTTGCACATATTCCCGGCACTTATTAGACTTCATTACCTATTCATGTTTATATCTGCAATGAGAGTTGCACCAGCTGTTCACATTCGGAGTGACCTAGAGCATGACCTGAAAGAAAAACCAAACCAGCGTGTAATTCGGTTCGACTTTCTTTTCACCGAAGTAGCGTCCTATGCGGCAATCAAATTGCACTGTCGTACACCATTTTTGTACTTTCAACATCCACTCCTTGTTGTGCATGCTGCTGGAACGGCCGGAACTTAACCAACTTGTTCGGTCATTGGTCACATATGTGAACACGGTATCTTAGTTCGTAATCACCTGACCAAAACCCGTAGGATGTCAATGTTCTGTGGCAGCCCATACTAAACGGCCTTCGCATCCTGGATATATCGGTTTTTAAGACGAACCAAGTTTCCACAGAACTGGACGCCTCAATTTGGACAACATTTTCAAACGAGTTGTTTACGCGATCTGGATGAGGCGACAAGTTGTCATCATCATGGCACCGATAAGATGGTCAATCAAGACATGTTGACAGGAATTGGGACGAGATGATTCATTAATGAGGTCACCAAATTGAGAGGTGCTAAGCAAGGCTAATCGTTTTGGTAGCATGGATTCAAGGGAGACCAGACCTTACAGCAAGGTTTCGAAGAAACCAGATAAGTGGTTTAGGTTAAGACCTTCTCGGAGAAGCCGACTGTACTGTGCACGCTGTTGAATGGCAGGATAAAAGTGGTTCAAGATATGGCATGTACAGACTTCACGAAGACATAGCAAACCATCAAGAAGAAAGTCGTCGCGTCTGGACTCACCAGATGGGCTAACGACCATTAGTCTATGAAGAACATCAGGTCCGTGTAGGAGAAGCAGTGGACTATTTGGCTCTTGTCGCCATTCTGCAAGTCTCGATGGACAGAACGCTTCCTCGGTTGAAATGTATCCAGTTCAGCCGAGATCCGGCGTAGTCCGCAAGAATTGAACTCCACCAAGAACGGATTATCAAGCGGGTGAAACTTTTGTACTAGTCCTATGTCACAGGGAATTAATCTAATCAACTGTGACTGCAACAACCACGGCGAACCATTTGAACGACACGTAGCTGAAACAAGTCAAGGACGAAACGGAACAACTCACGATGAACGTTGGAGCTGTTATGCACACGAAATAGTCATAAGAAACTCTGAAACTCTTTGATCAGTGTTGGGGTTAGTTTATGTTGAGAGCGTGAGTGCAACGCACAGAACTGCGCCTCTATGAATGACAATTTCGGTTGCAGTCTTGCTGTCGTTGTAGTTGTTTCACGCTATTTACATCAACATGAATAGGATTGTTTGGTAGGAGTGCCACACATGTTTGAGTGCAAATATACGAAGCTCAACAATCCTGTTGTTAGGAAAAATGTAGATGTGTCATACCGCACCATACCAGCCGTCTGGTAGAACACTTGGATTAAGTAGATGTGTGGGTTCTACACACATGAATAAATACGGTCCAACGCTAATTACTTGTAACGAAATAATAGTACACAGTTGATGTATTATTAACAAGTCGTCTGGCAGATTTATGATTGTGGTATATAATTAAGCCAACTCGTGAGGATTGGAAATAGACAAACAAGGGAGATTCAGATACAACATACAGTAATGTTCGAGTTGAGTAGAGTACACAGGTGTGCACAATGTGTCAGTATTGATGAAAGGACTGGATCATGTTGGTGTCATATACAGCTGGGATGTTGTGGCGTAGCTCAAGTCCTCGTGTCCGTTGATTGGGCGCGTTGCCGAAATGTTCCAGACGTGACGTTGGAAGTTGGGTTGACTGATCCGTTGCACGTTTTGTCACATTGTGTACCTGGTCTCCACATCCTTATAGGTTGACGCGCATGAAGATGGTCCAGTGGTTGCTCCCGTGTATCAAGGTGATAATAACAACCATGGTGCGAGTGAAAGTGGGGAATGTCTGGCGGGGATTGAGCGTGCAAGTTGGACAGGGAATGTCGAATCGCGTACCGGCCTGTGCAGCGGGTAACATCTGTTTGTAGTCTTGAGAGTTGGCAATAGGATGCATGCGTTTTTGGACATTGCAAGCGTAGATGTCTAGATGCCTTTAGAATGAAAGGATCGGATTGAGCTATCGAGTTTTGTGCACGACACTGGGCAGTTATACAATCAACTCTGCTATTTGCAAGATACACTTCCTTATGTAGATGTTTGGGCATTTAATACTGTCGACATCATTTTTTCAGTGAGCACATTTCTAACCACTTAAGCAGATTAGACACAGTAATCTAATTTCTACAGCCCGTCAATTCAGAAAGTACAAAATACGCCTGATATCTGTTACGATGTACCTTTTCCATTGTTCTAAGGTAGCTGGATCGCCGGTTCTGTCATCATTTTCCCTACTCTTCACACAACTGAAACCGGGTTACCATGTTTTGATTATGTGCGGTGCTTATGCGTCATCCCTATTTAAGGCTTACTGTGATTTATTCATTCATTAGTCAGATTTCTGATGTTTGAACATAGTGTAAAGATCCTGCAAGCCAACACTTTTCTGTATAGTCCCTACTACTCACCGGTTATTTTGGTAGGCATTCTTGTAAATTATTAGAAACTCTGTTCAAGCTTCGAAGACTGGCTGACAATCATTTTGGTGACTACATTCAGTGGAAACCTCTAAGAACTTGTGAGAAATTTGTAAACAAAATTCCCCCACGTATTCCTTGTTCACGTTAATCTCGTCGTTTTAATTCCATTTACAACAGTCTGCTTCATTTTCTCACATCAATATGCAGAACATCATATATATGAGTTGCTTCATCGAACCAACACATCTACGTAAGTGCTTTCTCTTCTCAGTAATCCGATGTTTCCTTGCCATAACTCAAACAAAAAATACAAAAATATTTTTAAAACAGTCCTAGTGCAGTGGAGTTCAGCGATCGTAATATACTACTGATATGGCGGCTATTCGGTAGCAGACATATTTCTTGACAACCTACAAGCCACAAGAAGACTGCAAGAAGGATCATCAAGGTGTAGCATCACCCGTAACAGTCCCTGCTACTCAATGGAACTGAGCACTGACATCTGTGGTATCCGATACTATCTGGGGCTGATACTGCGTGCAAATGAGTGTTTTTGTGTCAGGTTTGGTTTACATGTGTAACCCGTGTATTGCTCTGTCTAATAAATAACCCTTGTGCCATCCGCGTTCTTGGATCACAACAGTTGGTGCCGTGACCAGGATTGGAGGATGAAGATCCCATGGCCGCAGCCGTTTGAGGATGGGGACGTCCGGAGCTTCCTGGAGGACTTCGAGGACGTGGCGGAGACGGTCGGAGTCAAGACCGACAGGGCGAAGCTGGCGGCCCTGCGGATGCTGCTCAAGGGTAGGGCGAAGGCAGTCCTGGAGGCGGCGCGAAGGGGCCCGGCGAAGCTGGAGTGGGCCGCCGCGAAGGAGACGCTTATCGCCGGGTTCGGCAGCCCAGCCGATTGCCAGGAGGCGATGCGGCAGTTCAGGGGCGCCCGGCTTGGACCTGGAGGCAATGCTCTCGTGTACGCTATGTCACTGCGGGCAGCTCTGTCAAGAGCCCTACCACATTTGGACCAGGATTCAGAACAACGCATGCTGACAGAGCAGTTCTTGGACGGAATGCCACCAACAGTCCGGGATCAGCTCAGGGTGGCTCTCATAGCACAGCCGATGACGTTGGAAAAGCTGGCTGATGCGGCTCGACAATTACTGGCGTGCCAGCAATGTCAGCTGTTGAAGAGCTCCAACTACTCCAGTCAGTATCCCACACAACCAATTGCAGTCACGGAGATTGGGGAATTATGGTCGCTGGACGTGATGGGTCCCTTCCCGGTAACAACTGCCGGAAATCAATACATCATAGTGATGACGGAACATTTCACAAGGTGGATCGAAGCAGCCGCTATACCCGATCAGCGTGCAAGCACGGTTTGCAGGGCGGTAATGGAGCACATCGTTGCAGATCATGGAATACCGCGACGTATATTGACTGATCAAGGTCCCTGCTTCGAAAGTGAAGAGTTCCGGAACTGCTTGGAACGTTTGGGAATCAGGAAAGTTCGCACAACGCCATACCATCCTCAATCAAATGGACTGACGGAACGGAACAATCGCACAATCAAGGAATGGTTGGCAGCGAAAGGAGGGAGCTGGGAAGAAACACTACCACTGATTCTGTTGGCCCACCGCTGTTCACCTCAAGGAACAACGAAGAAATCGCCGTTCGAGCTAATGTACGGGCGCGTGCCACGCCTGCCAGTGGATCAGGAGATTGGTTTATGGGGAGACAGGCGGATGAGAATGCATGAATTAGCAGAAGCTCGAAGAGTGGCCAACCAAAACCTGACGAACGCTCAAGAAGTTTCTAAGGAGCAGTCAACCGCAAGGTTGTCGGACCGAAGTGCCGTGTTTGAAATTGGTTCGAAGGTTAAATACAGAGACAGGCGGAGTCCAGGCGCAACAGGACCCGGATCGAGGAAGTTCCTGGCGAGGTGGAGAGGACCTTATGTGATAGTGGATCGTCGCGGTCCAGTGTATCTGATCAAGAATGATAAGAATCAACATCGAGTGCACGGAAACCAACTTCGCAAATGGTACGACACCCCGAGTAGAAGCGAGTGTACGCCAGGAGCACCGACGTCCCCGGAGCCGGTACGCAGATCGTCAAGAGAGCGAAGAAAGCCTGAACGGCTCTTGCTGCAACTGGAACAATCCTTGCGGGGGAGGAGTGCAGTGGAGTTCAGCGATCGTAATATACTACTGATATAGCGGCTATTCGGTAGCAGACATATTTCTTGACAACCTACAAGCCACAAGAAGACTGCAAGAAGGATCATCAAGGTGTAGCATCACCCGTAACAGTCCCTGCTACTCAATGGAACTGAGCACTGACATCTGTGGTATCCGATACTATCTGGGGCTGATACTGCGTGCAAATGAGTGTTTTTGTGTCAGGTTTGGTTTACATGTGTAACCCGTGTATTGCTCTGTCTAATAAATAACCCTTGTGCCATCCGCGTTCTTGGATCACAACACTAGTTCTTTGAAATTGTGAACCCCTATCCCGCGGATTAACTAAGCAACAACCCAACCCGACTAGAAAACTGGTCATATTTACGTGTGTTTTAGTGTTAACAAGCCAACTGGCAATACAGAACTATTGATCTGAACAGATCAGTCACGAGTGTTTATTCAGGTCATCGTAACATCTAGGTGACCTTACAAGTGAAAGCACTTTTAACAACGAAAACTTATGCGACTGTTAGATTCAGCTGATGGAACGATCAATAGCACTGATAGCCACTAAACAAAACCGTTTGTTTTAAGATGGGACTAGAAATGTAGACTTAAACAACGGTAATATTTAAACTAGTGTAATGACTCATTATTCATTAGGTTTATCATGTATATTGACAGAGTACTTACTACCAGTTTCGTATGGCAACACATCACACTGTCATTATCTGCAAAAATGACCTGTTCGTGCACTAGTTGAAATATGTTTGACTGAACTCAGTAACACTAACCAACAACAACTCAGTAACAGTGTTAACATTTCGATCCCTAAGTACACAATATATTGAAGCTACGTGCAATTACGCAAGAAGGTTAAGCCATTACGCCAATCTGAAAAGCCAGTTGACATTCTGCGATAAGAATTCGGAGAATTTAGAGAAGGTACAATATTTTGTATTGTTAGCCAGTTCTTTCTGAATGTCTCCTCACAGCAGAGCCCTCAGACGGCCAAACTCCTAATTATATTGTACTACCCGTGTTTACAGTTCCGTTCAATCAGTTCAAGCTCATGATACATCAGTTCATTGAAAATATTCACCCACGAAAAGTATTACTGATGATTTGTTGAGTCCTTAAACTTCTGACTTGTAGAAACTTGATTTCACACTTGGTATGAGATTTTATCCGTTCAGCCTACTCCTAAATGGTGTGCGATTGTTCAGACAAGTTCGGCGAAATATCAGGAATCATTGCTGTTAAATAAAACTATACGACTTCGCACTGTCACTTTCGTTCAACCGTGTTGGTAACGCATTCTTAGAAACGTCGAGTTAATCAGTAAGGTCTACGGATTTCTACAAATAACTTGTCTAAAAATGCCAGTGTAATCTGCAGGACACTAGAGGCTGAAACCGTAACTGGTTGTTTATCTTAGAAATACTGTAATTTGAAAAATACTAATGTCTCAGCTTGTGTTAATGGAGCTGTGAGCAGCGAATTCTAGCTAAAACGCAACAGATAGGTGATAGGAAATTGAAAATGGCACCTCCCGCAGTTTTCAAAACTCTTCAGTTAGCCCAATTCAAAAAGAAGTACTATACTGTTGTTATATCTCGTCACGAACGCATATCCTAGTCCTGGCCGAGGATACGAAAGCAGTCATCACTAGTCAGTGATGTTCACTTCATACTAATCAGACTGCCATACTACTTACCATTCAATTTGGCCCGTAGTCTTGGTAGTTACAAGAGCTTTTCGACCGGTCTCTTGCGATCATAAGCACAACCTTCCAGTGCTGTTAGGTGCATATAATTTCTGACGTACATTCTACGTGAAAAAACTAGAGGCCCACCTGAAATTTCCACACGATTTTTGTTCCTTTCGAACAGAGCAAAAGCAGCATGTGTATAATAGTATATGTAGTGATATACTTTGATTCCTATGGCCTTCGAAACTTCCTTTTTTCAGCTTTGTCGGTGTACTGTATGGTAAAGGTTTTGTCTGTTTTCTTCCAGTCCGACATTCAATCTTGTTCCCCTTCTTTTTCCTTTCTAGAATGCAATAGTATGTAATCCTACAGTGAACCACTTCTTGCATTACATTTTCATTATTTTCCTCCTCAGTTTAGACATTTCCATTGAAGTTTCCCTGTGTTTATTTACAAGAGATAAGGGTTTCAGTTTCGTGCTAGCCAGTCAACTGTCTAACCACCGTTGGTCGGCTAGACACAAATTTCCCACTCACACGTCTCCTGGTTTTATACTTTCCGGTTTACATTGGTTACTAGGTGTGAGAGTTGAACCGTAATTGGTGACACTTGTGGTGATGATTAAAACGCAGACGTCTTTTTGCTTCTTTCACTGGGGCAGACTAATCAGAAACGGATGCCCCTAACCAGTGTCATAACATAAGCATGGTAATATATATTAGTGCGTTTGAAAGTGTGCAGACATATTCATAAACCCCGAATCAAAAAATGTTTGTACCACTGGATTAGGAAATCATGAAAACGCACAAAAAATTAAAAACAAAGTGCGAATGCTCCTCAAAATTTACTCCTCTGGAAGCGGCTAGTTGGACATTCCCTATTAATTGTTTCAGCTTAATACTGATGAGAAAATTGATTGCTACATTGCTGTAATTAGGCCGATTTCAATTCAATTACACAAACGAAGATTCAGGCATATGGATGTGCTTTTGTCAGAAACGAGGAACGCGTGTTCTATGAGCTGGCCTTCATCAAAACTATTGGAAAATTCCTCTTCTGCTTCGACGGAATTGGAAGTAATCGCCTGTGTACAGTACAGTCCGCATGAAACCTCGACAAAACTTCATTCGGCTAACACTGTCGACATACCGAAACATAGCCAGTATAAGTTTGTCCATGCGTTGCGCAACAACATCACCTAATATCATTCGGTATTTTTTGTTTTAACGCTGAGATGACTCACATTATGCGTATGTTGTGATTAGGTGGTCACTACAGGGCCGTCACATACCTCTACCTGTACAGAGGGTTGTGATAACCGCCTGTGTTTTTGACACGACCTGTGTTGTTATCAAGCACCGTCAAGGGCCTTGGACAAATTAGGCATTTACCATTTTCTCTGGTAATCCATCAGTCTTGACCGTCCGACTTCCGGACCATCGTATGAAGGCATCAGAGTGTTTTCAAAAAAGTTTGGCCAATGATTGGGACGCCTTATAATTATGATGCGAACATTTTGAAACTTTTTCATAATCTCAAAAAACCGACTTTCAAAAACATTCAGTGCAGCCAAGGTTAATGACTCAAATTAATTGGATTCTGACGTTATGTTGTAGCATTATCTGTGAAATACTGAGTGATCCTAATTATATCACGCAGCATATCTTTTTTCGGAGTTGGAATAGTACCGCGATTCACGTGCTTAGAAAAACGAGTTTGTTGAGCATGTCTTATTCAACTCTAACAGGATCTAATTAGACTGTTGCACATAAACATTCAGCCATAACCGCACGTGAATCCATTTCGGCTTAGCTATTTAACCATGGGACCGTTCAAGTTTTATTTACATAAGTGAGCAAGATTTAAAGATATCGTGCTAAATTGCAGCATGAAGAGATTTTATAGCATCGCCCCCAATGAGCTGAACGTCGTTTCTGATGTAACTCAGATCTTCTTGGCTATCGTGCCTCTTATTTCATCATCTATTCTCTCAATCTGTTTCGGCGGAATGCACAAACTCTAGGCAGATCTGTCATATTTAATGTGTTTAAAACCGTCTTCCTTTCAAATGTGTGACAATTCATCACCACCTACATTTATTGCCTAATATCTTTTAGTTCCAACCTCTGGTACAGCTTTATAAGAAGTCGAAACGATGTTCAGAGAACGAAGTCATTTCCTTTCAGTATTCTCTGGTTGGAGTTTTCTCAGTATGGCCAGAGGAAGTGCTTTTAGCCTGCACTTAATGAGGAATCGAAAGAAAAAAATCAAAACCTAGAGTACTATTTATATGATACAATCGCCACATCTTTCAGCTTATTGTCCACCGATCACACTCATTATTAATTCACGTAACCTCCTCTAGTTGTTTGACTATTATACTGCACAGTCTCAATCAAAGGCTGATATTGTACCATACAAGCCGGCCGTCTTTACTCTGACTGTACGTTACACTTACGAACCAAGTTCGAGACAACGTGGAGACACCGGGGCACAGCGTTCTTCCGAATTAAGGGTTCCAGTATCAGTCCTGTAAATGGAAACAACACAAACAAGCAGCAGCCAAATACCCAGTAAGCAATGCGCATCACTTACACAAACGAAAACTAAAGAGGCACCAACAACACAGCAACACATTCCGTTACACAACTCAAATTCAACCCGTGCACGCTTGCTGGTTTCGACCGCATGTTACATTATTGCTTTAATTAGTGAATTAATCAAGGCTCATATGTAGTACTGTGGCAGCGTTGTCCTGGCATTCAGTTGAGCTTAACAGATGACAGATAAATCAAACAGCACACTTAGGATGTTTTCAATCAGGGATTCTTCAGACTCATCCTTCTAACTTGGATAAGTTATAGAATCAAACTAACGGCAAGCGGTGACCTCTAAATTCATCCTGGTTGACTCACCTCTGCCAGTTTATTCGGTGATAACTTATACTGAACAGAACCAGTAGACAGAGTAGTCATCTAAGAACAAATACTCTTTGTAAAACTTCGTTTGTGGAAGACTGGTTTGGACGATGAGTTTATCATATCTTCCGCGTACTCTAGAACTTGCCAGAGTTCCGTAACACCGGTGTGACGTAACATCGGTGAATCCATTTTGCTGGGTAGTTCAAGAACGAAGAGAAAAAGTAACAGGGTTTCCAAGATGGATGCTTGCGGACCGCAATTGTTTGCAGCGAACCCATCTCGGATAATCACCTATTAACTTTAACGTTGAATCGATGCTCAGTCCTTAAACCACGTGAACAAGCGCTCATCGAGGATATAATTGTGAAGTTTCTGTAGCAAAGATTTGGAAGAGTCAAGATGAGTCACTTCTATTGCCAGCCCTGGGTTGGCGGTCTTCGAGTGTCGCCAACAATCAGCAGATTCGTAACGCATCAATATCCCCCAAAGAAGCCATGCTACTTTTTCGTAATAAGGTTGAAGTCTTCAATCTTCACCAGAAGATAGTCATATCATGAACTCTTCGTTTACTTCAGAGGTCGTTGACGACAGCGCTGCGTTTCGTTAGTCTATTGGCTCATTTTCCTATCCACTCTTGAAGATATGTATGATGTTTAACCGTTTCTGAGCTATCAGCAGACAGTCAGCTTTTGGCAGGGAACGACTGAGGGCAATGTAAACGGTTCTGCTAATTCGGTGGCGCACCTTTCTAAGATCAGAGGGAATATCGAGTCTGGACAAAACGACATTTAAATCAATAGGTTGTCTAATTGGATTCCGAATTGTGAAAATAAAATTTGGGATAAATCAGCTGAGTTCTTGACTGTACGCTTAAAAGTCGCTGGTGTTTCGCAGTTATGCATACTTAATGCACTGTTTATCCAGACTGTTGGCAACCAGTACATTTGTATCAGTGCTGTGAGCCAACAACGCGAGGTTGGCAAGCTCTGCGAACATACCAATACCAAAACCATCAGCCTGAGCTACGAACAGCACCCCCACTGTTCACAGTGATCGAATTTGATAAGTATTAGCTGAAACCTAGACCCAAGTGTTTGAAGTCTTTCATTACTGAAATATGAGCTTAACGTAAGGGTGTATCCTATACATGACGTCTAACGCCGTGTCAGATTTCTTGTGCACAGTAGACCTTCTGTACATCACGTGAATCATGCAAATGGAGTTTGGAGTGATGTTAACTATTTGTCATACCGATACTGAAAGATCCAACAACACCCTGTCACAAACACTTGAGACCTTCAGATGTGATTCAAAATAAGGAGCCATGCCACCACTTTCATCGCTTTCCCTATCGCTACGAAACACCGTCATACAACAGCTGGACAATTCGTCATCGAGCACACACTCTTTACAACAAGTCTCTGTGATGTCTGCAGTAAATGAGCTTCATTAGGAACAGAGGCGCAGTTTGCTAAGAAGCGAGACAGTCTTGATGTAAAAAAAACACCGAGAGGTATTCTCACCCCTATGGTAAGCAGACCACGTGGATCTACTTGAAGAGATTCATCGGGTAAGAAGAGTTGCGTCCGTGTTTTTCAGTACACTTTAAAGTCACGGCCTCTTAATGAAATGGTAGCTAGTGGGAGATTTTTGATTTGGACTGGATTCGGTAATTGTGTGAAGGTAATTCGGGGCAACCGTAAGCAAATACAATTCCGTAGCGTTACACGTTTTACTTCAATGCGATTGTGGTTACAGTTTGCAGCCAGTGCACTGGGCGGCCATCTTTTAAAACATGGCGCCCCGGTGAACGTTTGCATTTATCTTGGTTTCACGAACGAGTGCGAAACAATTCATATGACGATCTCGTTGGGTGCTGACAACATCTGTGTGTATTTACCTTTATACAGTCCCATAGTAGAGGTGAATACCACGAGTATTCTCTTACCGTTTACCAGCGAGACTTGAGAAGCACAAACAATGCCAGATAAGCTATACTTGTTCCCAACTCTAATCTTTATACGCAAGTCGAGAAACATCAAGTTTTCAGTTTCCAATATTCATTATTCCACATTTCCGCATCTCAACAATGACACTGATACCAGCCTTCAGTGACACTTTCGAACTGTTTGCTAAATCCTCGATCTGATAAAAGGGAATGTATTCGACTCGTATTTTAGCAGGGATAGGGTAGGATAGGATAGAACGTTATGATATTCATGAACAGTGTGACTTGATCCATTCCGAAAGTATTCATCCGGTTTAAGATGAAGTGATCGAGGTGACCAGGATAATAATCAATCCCTTCTCTATGGCAACCGTTCAGTTCATTCTGTCTAACTGCTGCAATGACCAAACATAACATCTTGTATCCTACAATATCCTTAGTTGTATATACTTTTCCGTTGACGCTGGGAGATGACAGGAGGGCCAGGAACTTATTCCCCGAGTTCATATAATAATTTTTTAGATCAACCCTGGATGATAACTAGATCGACACAGCGATAGAGGTGGGAATGACTTCTTCTAACCAGCTATCTTAAACTTTCACCAACTTTTTTTGCAGTAGTTCTCTTTCTTATCCTCTTTTCTACTTGCGTCTAACATCTTCACTTGCAAAGTCACACGGTGCTCATCTCTTTGCTGGAGAATGTGAAACCCGATTTCTTGGAATCTGTTCATTATCGTTACTACTCAACACAACACGACGTTTGAGGGTTAAATGGTATGCGTAATGAAACACATATTTATGGACAGCAAGCTATGATTTATCAGACGAGTTGAGAGAATGGCAAACATCACACGCCTGATATGGATATTTGGAAACGTGAAGAAAGCAAGTTGTCTACAAGTAGACTTCACACTTTGACTAGCGATACGTGACGATTGGAACAATTAACCCAATGGAAAATACGTAGTTACCAAATGACATTTCATGCTGCGTGGTTGAATGCAATACGAAAAGGCCGGCATTGACAAGGGTTTTTTCAGCGTGCGTGGTTGGCAACGTGTTTTCCGAATGGATTGTTCCGGACTGTATTTATCATGGGAAATGTTTCTGTATGCTGAATAGTACCATGTAGAAAGTGACCGACTGAATCGGTTAGAGCGAGTTTCCACAGGACAAAAGTTACTTGACTATCACGTTCGACTTGTTATAATCTTACTTACGTGCATCCATTAAAGGTTAAGGTGAGAATGACTGCTGATACGCACAACATGCAACGTACATGTTGGGCTTGTGTAGACACAGTATGGTAAACATTTCGTTCGTTATTTTGGCTAACAGTGTCAGTCCGAATGAACAGAGGTTCAAACCAATTAGAACAGTTATTTGTAAAATAGGAGGACCTATCTGACTTGTCACAACTGGGAAAGTTATGACAAATTTGTCACCCATCTCACATGCACTTCTTGCTTCAATCACTGATTGACAGGGTAGTAAATACAAACTCCTTCCGTTCTCTAACAATGGTATCTCTTGTAAATGTTTGTTCAGATCTCGTGCTGGTCTAATCCGCACAGCTCTGGCTAAGTCCATTAGTTTGTCAAACGGCCTAAGAAACCACACATCTTTTGGAATCGCAATTCATTTTTAATGGAATTAAGACTTTCATAATTTCTCATATGACTTAAACATTGCAAACGGTTGGCCCTAATAACCACCAGCGAAGTGGTGGACAGCTATTTCAACTTAGTTGGGTCTCATCAGCACCACGCATGACAGAGGATCGCATCCACGACCAGTGAATAAAAGTGTCAGATAGTAATCCAAGTACTCATCCACTAGATCAAGCGGGTAGCTAGAAGATATGTGCACTAGTTGCCTATGAGCAAAAGGAAGCGCAACCGCTAACTCAACGAATTAAACATTACTCACAATTGACCGCAGCTGTCGCATTCCCACAGACTTTGCAGTCGAACCCCTTCGAAAAAAGTCACTAGACTTGAGTTTCGTTTTTTTAGGTCTCGTCACTTGCGCATATATTTGCCGGCACAGGGATTAGGACTCCGGCCAGGCTTTCATAAGGCAACCGTGTTGACTAATGACTGCACATTAGACACGAATGAATCATCATAAGTGAACACAGTTAAATTCGCTTTTATGATTAATTGCCTTGTACTATGCCTGTGGGGGGGAAATGGACGACGGATTACAGCGTTCATCACGCCTCGAACGTGCATGCACATACAGGCTGGTGGACAACAATGCAAGGGTTCAGGGCCAGTGGACAACAATTAGCTGTCTCGTACTAGGTGTAGTGGACTGATCAATTAACTAATAAAAATGACCAAAAATATGGTAGTATCACGGAAAAGTTATAACGGTGACGAATAAGATCAGAGGTAGACGTACGGATTAAACAGAAAACGTATCGGTAAAAACAGGAACGACTCACTGATACGTCAAGGTCCGTTAGGTGGAATAGAACACCACAAGAAGGAAAAAAGACAGCGTCAGAGATCAGATCTGTAGGACGACCGATAGATAATTCCACAAACGACGAGATACGATGAAGTTTGAGCGTCGATAGATCAGCTAATACACGGTGCTAAAATATCTCACCGTCCAACCACCCAAAATTCACACGAATGAAGAAGACGGAGATGACGCGCGGTACCCACCGTTTATTAATGTGGATGATGCAATTGAAAAAATTGATTTCTGATGATTTCAAACAAGCGTATAACTGAAGATAACAAAACGATGTATACCAAAATGTGTAAGCATGAATTATGAAACATAACTGACTTGTGGACACTACATAGGCAACAGAATCAGCCGGGCTATCACTGTCGTCTCACTGCACATTTAGACACCTGCGTCCGTCTCTCGTTATTGTTCGCCTAGATGATCTTTGCCAAGTACTGTACGTCCTTTGACTAACATATCTGTCATCAACTCGCTACATTTATAATCACTTGTCGGATTAGATATTGTATCTCGAGAAATTGGACAAGAACAAACAACGCACTCAACATGAACTTTCACCGACATGGGGATGTTTTTGCCGTAAAAATAACCTAAGCTCCTGTACAAGGATTTAAAAGTCCCCTGGAGCATTTTCACATTAAAACATCTAGTTATTCCGGACGAACAGTGTATATAAGTAGAAAATGAATACGAACAGATTTCGGCAGTTCGGACTTGCTAGTCAGTGTCAATTTACAAACAATGCGGTACCTTCAATTTGCCACCTTCAGTAAGAAGAGAGCAAAAGGTGACGAAAGCAGTGCATATTGAACATTGTGACCTGGCAGATATTTACTATAGATGTAGTCTTTGACAACTTGTGACTCACACTACATAAAACAGGTTTCAACCAGTCTATTGAAGCAACACCAAATTCTAAGCGTCATGAGGTGGGCTAGTCTACTGTGATATTGTCGGCTGTGGTCAGGCCTATGTTGTCGATTATTGAAACGAAGTGTAGTCCAATCGACAAGGCTGGGCTTCTGATTTCTTGCGGTCATTTTGACCGGGCGCATGGGCTACATTTAGTTCGAATCAAGAAAGGTCAACCTGTTAACTCCAGAACACATTACTTACACCACTTCACATGCACTTTTTGATAAAGCCACGTGTGAAAAGTCAGTTCAAGCCTGTCTTAAAAACGAAGTTTTATGTACACTAGCAGCACTATCTACGAACCTTGTCAGACGTTATTGTTACCGGGAATCAAGTGGTTATGAGTGATGGAACACGTTACATATTGTTAGAGAGGCAATTGACCTAGTTCAACCAAGCAATCAGGGAACAAGTATGGACGAACCGACTGGAGGTGTGGTCATGGGTTCACCATGATGTTTCGGTTGACCAAACAGATATCTCTCAATTTCGGATGAGGTCATTCGAACCCTTACACGCTCACGTACTCACAGAGTGATTACTGTCATGTCAGTGGTAAGTGGCTACCTGAAAAGTACGATTATTTTAAAATGGCGTATATCGTCCGTTCTGTGTATCCAATCAATACATAAGTATGCGAACCTCGATGAGTAAAATCGCTAGCTTCATCCATGGCTATAAATTTGCTCATGGCATGGTATCGTCGGAACCGTCGTAATTTGCTGAGACTGGTATCGGAGGGACGAACGAAGAAAATTAACGACAGAATAACCAGACCTTACCAAACTGCATGTGTTTTGTTTGAAAGCGTTGACGAATTAAACTAAGATGTAGCCGAAGTCTAGACTTTTTGCAACTAGACATAATCTAAATTGTCGAACTTGCCACAGTATTTATTAGTGATATTTACTAGGTTAAATATTGATTTCGCCGTATGCCCTGGTAAAAAATTTCCGTTCTCAATAACATGCTAGAAAATCTCACGAACAATCAGATGGAGCATGATGACTTTGGGGACTGTCGACCGAGACATCTACTTTGAGTAATCCTACGGCATAATGATAGCTGCTGCATGTAGTAGCAACGGTGATGAGTATTCACATTTCTGGTCTGACAACGAATAACCCTTGGGTAGCGACTGTAGTTCGAATTGATCTCGTAATCGAAATTAAGTCATACGACTCGTCTTAAGGATCTACTCTTCGAGAACTGATAATCGTTCAAGTATGAAACTAAACGTTTTCTGGCGAAATGCAGGGAGATGCATAGTGGGATGGTTTATGTTTTCAACCTGTAATTCATTGGAAATAGACATGAGGGCTATGCGAGCGTGTGTCGGATAGATTGTAAGGCGTACGACGTTAAAAGGGATTTTTTGAGTTTCAGGAAAATAGAATAAATGCACAAGAACGATTGGTTCTATGCATCACGAAAGTAGAACCATCTGCCATCGGACAGACTTTACACACTACAGAAGTTTCCAGCTCCCGTACATTGCAATAACTTCTGGACAACATGGTTAAATGCCCTAGAAATTAATCGTCTTCACCGTCCCGATATCCACAACTTAACAACCTTTGAAAGCAAATTCATTGAAGTCTTGACCATTGCTTGGTTGATGAACCATGGATGTTGACAAGCGAGTTGTCCGCTTGCGTCACCAAACTAAATTCACAGGATCGGTACGACCGGAGTAGGTCAAATGTTTAGATGATATAAACTATTTGGACCTGCTAGCTGTAACTTCAAAGTTCCATGCATTATCCTAGTTTGAAAATAAGCCTGCGAATTTTCAACGTTTGCACAAACCCTGTGTACAAAAGGCTTTACAGTGGTTTGTCCAAGGATGATCAGGATGAATGGACACACTTGCTGGTCGCAAGGACACTCTTGAATTAGACGCACCATTTGTCCACAAAACACATTACACCAAAGTACTTTATTTCGAATTGGTTGCCGAGGCAACCTCGTCTAATGTGAGATACAATCTCAGTGATGCCTTGGTTAAGGTCGATTACTTGGGCAAGCAACACTCACTGACATAGTGAGGCCTAATTTTGTATTCTCTGTTGTCATGATGACGACCTTGAAACTATGACATACCAAATACTTGGAATGCGGTAGTTGGACTAGTCGCAAAACAGCTAGTTACCCCCTTGATGTAACCTAAAAGTCCCCGTCACCAAAACACCATACAGATGAGATGATAAACTAAATGTTATACATTTGAACGGCATGTGATGCTCAGTGGTAGGCTATCGGATTCCGGATCAGTAAACCTAAATTAATTTTGGGAGGATGTCTAGTTGGCCGGAATGAATAAAGTGACTTACTGATGTTGCTGATTTTGATTTCGCTGGTTATACCGTTTTGGTTGCTTATTGCTCATTAGCCTGGCCGCTGAGTTAATCGATCGAAACACAATTTTTGTTGTTCTGTGTACGTTGACTGAAAATGTTCAGAAAGTTGAACAACCTAGTGGAACGTGAAGGGCGGATAAATGTATGGCTTGCACAGGAAACTTTTCAATGTATGCTGAACAGTCGTAATGACTAAAACTAAGAGAGCTAACAATTGGAGTGGTGAATGCAGAAGATTATTAGAAACAACCATACAATCAGGGCAATCAGTTTAATGATGCTGTGAGACATGCATTGACTCGTATGACAGTCGTGTTTCCTGTGTTCAGAAGACATCAAATAGGTGAACGATAGTGAGAGACAATTGCTTGTACGTTAACGTGCGATCAGTGAAAAACGAGTTGTGAGCACTATCATGTCAGGTGCGAATCAGCCAGCAGATGCCATTTCACCCTGCTCATATTTATTTAGGTTTTCATGGGACCAAATTCATTTTCGTCAGTCAAACTGATTCAGTGAATAAGGGATAAACTAGACTGAAATACAGGTTTCATTGCTATTACCACTTGTTAAAATCTATCTTGTTTAATTTGATCGTTGCTTACATGTTAAAGTGACTGAGTGTTTAGGTAGAATAATTTGGTCGTATCTGCTGTGAACTCAATGACCCAGTGGTTAACACGGTTGGTTGGTCAGTGTTTCAATCTCGTTGTCGCGCGAATATGCACTACTGGCGAGCCCTAACAAAAGCCGAACTCCAATCTGGCGCTCCTCGGCAAAAGGGGATAGCTGGAAGGTCTACGAAAATGTGAAATTCGTGGTCACATTTGAATGGTGTTTAAGTTAAAACCAACAAAATCCGCGACGACTCATCAGTAAGCTAACTAGGAATTGTTAATTCCATCGATGGTCTACTTGAAACAATGGCCTCCATCTAACAGTTTAGTCAGGACAGAAAGAAGACATGGGTCGGGATATGCTATCGTTTGGTTTCTTCTCATCAGTCGCCAAGATGTGGGGTGTGCAAGACAGAAAAAACGAATGGATAGGAAAAAGATATGCGTACATTTACACCAAGTATCTCAAAAACACCATGACAACCCGATGGGTTACCCTAACCAATTTCACACGACCAATGTCAGCTGCTGAGTTTTGAATAACACGGCTTTGCTAAAGTCTAATAGCTTCTGGTTCTGATTACTCAACAATATTTTTAATGAGCTAAGAGGGTAAACTGGTTACTTGTTGTCATAAGGTGTCTATCAATCGGTTCTGATTACTCAACAATATTTTTAATGAGCTAAGAGGGTAAACTGGTTACTTGTTGTCATAAGGTGTCTATCAATCGGTTCTGATTACTCAACAATATTTTTAATGAGCTAAGAGGGTAAACTGGTTACTTGTTGTCATAAGGTGTCTATCAATCGGTTCTGATTACTCAACAATATTTTTAATGAGCTA